>JASANC010001473.1:0-21285 GCA_030248135.1 Theristus sp. LFF4_11 | reverse complement strand
GAGAAAATACAAAGAGAAAAACAAATGCACGTCAACCTGAGCTAAACCAGACAGTAAATGCTCAAATCGTGCAATTCAATCTATTTGTTCTTGGCTTAAACAGGCATAAAAGAATCGTAATGAGTTTTAGGTTTATTTTCATACGTCATTTTTGCACCCAAAATAGACACGCACCATTTTAGTGAAAAGGTTTGGTAAAACAGTTTTTCATTTTAAAAACCGGTTTTATTTCCGATACCACCCTCTCTTTTCGATGCCACTTCACATTATGGGTCCGCTTAAAGTTTGTTGCACCACAGTGATTGATGCATGAAACCCTTGGTTGGCTCCAGCTGAGTAACCTTCTTCAACCTTCACTGGTTTGGTAGTTTCTACCATAAAATTCGAACACCTTATTCAAAATTTGGATTACGAAAATCACACACACAGGTGCTCAGCAGAACGAGGACTTTATTTGAGCCACCGATCAACCACAATGCTGCAACAAATTTTGAGTGGACCAACAGTTTGAAAGAGTAGAGTGCCACCGCCACCTCAACTCAACTGGAAAGTTGCCTGGCAATACCTGACTTTTTGTTTGTCAATGCTGTACATGTACTGATGGCCACCGACACCGACGACGTCTCACTCAAGAATTGAGGATGCCATCTCAGTAGCGAAAGGGGGGGGGGGGTCCACCCCCCCTCAGCCGAAAATCTGCCCGTGCACGGGCAGATACCCGTATACCCCCCTCCCCCCCTTTACCTCGACACGGGTACTAGACTCCCCCCCACCCCCCTCCGCGAGAAAACACGGGATCGCACCCCCCCCTCACGGTGGTCAATCTCATCTCAATTTTTTCCAAAAATACCGTAATTTTTGCATTTTTCTTGACGTTGTTTGTGTCTGTCCCTGCATAGATTTTGTTGTTTCTGACCAAACAAGCAGCTTGCTTGCACAAAATATTCTGTATTTTACAAGAATTTCTGTGTTTTTCGAAGGCAAAAATTTGGCATACTCGTGGGATCCCGTGCACGTAGAGATGTCAAGAAAAAAAATTTTCTATTTTTTTTCTTTAAAAATTTTTTTTTTTAAATTTTTTTTTTTAAATGAAAGTTGTTCAGAATTTTTCAGGGAGTCCGAATATCACCATCTGAGGAGCCACCGACTTACCATATGACCCCACTCATATGGGAGGAGGGTGAAAATTTCAGACTTGGTTTCGGCGACCCCATTTTCCCACCGACGACATCACGTCTCGTGTTTTGCCTCTCAATTCACCTCAAATAACACGGAAACAAGTTCAACAACAAACCGGTGTGATCATGCTGACGACACGAGGCGAAACAGCAACGAGCAACCAACGAAGTTACGCTTGCAGTGGCAGCCAGTGCAATTTCGACCTTTCGAGATCCTGAAAAACGATGCGTAAATGTGAGTTCTCTGCTTCTATCTCACCTTTAGCGACATCGGAATTTGTTGAACTAGCCTTTGCGACGCTCAAGTACTTCAATGCGCGAGTCGATCATCACTCACCAAGGCTGAAAACAGTCGATAAATCAATCCAGAATACCACCTGCAGCGTTGAAGACTAAGTGACAAGTTGGGTTGTTAAACAAAAATGAAAATTTAAAAAAAAAAAGTGATCAAAAAAAAACAAAAATGCCGATTTTTTTTTAAAAAAAAATTCGAAAAATTTTCCTCTAATATGCTCTGAAAACCTCAATTTTGGCACAATTTTTCGAAAGTTCAACAAAAATTTTTTTTGATTATACCTCGTAAAACCTTTAGCAGTCGATTTTGGGCCGTTTTACCGACTGATTTTAGGCTTCGACAACATCTGCGATGTTGGTTTAGGGAGCAGATTTCGCTGCTCCCTGCGTAGGTGCTCCCTCTCCCTGATATGTCCTGCTCCCTGGTTGCTCCCTGATATGTCCTGCTCCCTGGTTGCTCCCTGATATGTCCTGCTCCCTGGTTGCTCCCTGATATGTCCTGCTCCCTGTTTTTGCCCATTGGTCCTTACCATTTTTCTGCTCCCTGCGTCCCTGTTGGTTGATGCATATTACGGTCGCCTTGTAGGGCTCTGGTTTTTCAGCAGTCTGAAGTTTTCACAGCGCAAAATATTACTTGGTTTCTTGGCTGACCTTATAGTGTGAGCTTTTCAGCAAGTGCAAAAAAGTGCAGCAAGGTGCGAACCAAAAACTGACCGTGCGCTGCACGGCTTAACTTGCCAGATCAGCCGGGGTTGGACTTATAACACGACGTCTTTGCGCTGATGTGTGCGTGCTCGCTATTGCGCTTGCTTGCTTTATGCAGCACACACGCCTTGTGTGTTTGCTTTATACAGCACACACGCCTTGTGTGCTTGCTTTATACAGCACACAGTATAATGCACACGCGCATTGTGTGCGCTGCATGCAGTTTTATCCACCTAGTAACGCCGCCTCATTAGAAAGCATTAATATTAGCGCTGCCTGTGTGTGTAAATCATTACTTTCACGCGCGTGCAACGAATACGCCTGCTGAAAATCATCGCGGCAACTGCACGTTTCGTCGCGGCTGTGCATCGAATGACTTGCAATTTTTTTAGTTTTCACACACAACACGATAAATTAAAAATGTTAACTTCGTTTTCTAATGCACAGTGACAACTGAACAATGCAACTGTGCAGCCTTTATCTACAAGAGTTTGCGGCCGCGTTGCCGGGTCGCCATGTGAGCCTGCAAACCACAGCTCGCACATGCAATTAATGCAGTGTTTTGTTGCAGTTTCAAGCCCGTTTCTGAAATGATGCTTCTATTACAATTCACTGTGTACATTTTTGACTCTTTAACTGACTCTTTTGATTCTTTAAACCGACTCTTTTGACTCCTTAACTGACCATTTGACTCTTTAACTAACTCTTTTGATTCTTTAAACCGACTCTTTTGACTCCTTAACTGACTCTTTTGATTCTTTAAACCGACTCTTTTGACTCCTTAACTGACTCTTTTGACTCCTTAACTGACTCTTTTGATTCTTTAAACCGACTCTTTTGACTCCTTAACTGACTCTTTTGACTCCTTAACTGACTCTTTTGACTCCTTAACTGACTCTTTTGATTCTTTAAACCGACTCTTTTGACTCCTTAACTGACTCTTTTGACTCCTTAACTGACTCTTTTGATTCTTTAAACCGACTCTTTTGACTCCTTAACTGACTCTTTTGACTCCTTAACCGACTCTTTTGATTCCTTAACTGACTCTTTTGACTCCTTAACTGACTCTTTTGACTAAATTACTTTATTCATTGGCTTTTTTTGCAAAAACTACTCTCATTGACCATTTCACGTGTTACCTCAGGTATTCATGTGGATATTTGTTTTGTTAACCGATCTTCATGACACGCGAATATTTATTCATATCAAGTAATCATGACACGTAAACAAGAAACAAATGTATAATTCGTACGACATTTTTAGTGCAACTCTGAATCGACTGTAACGATTCCAAGTAGAGTTTAACAATCACAACAACAATGACAAGCGTAGAAAAAATTTGAAAAATTTACGAAGAGTTTAATTAAACAACGATGCGACAAGTCAATGGCACGTAACACGTTCAAAACATTTCACTAATTTCATACGGTTCCACTGCCCCCTCAAATTCAGCACTAATTTCTTCTTCTTTTTCTTCTTCGTCTTCAACGGCAAATAAATCGAGGTTTGCTTTCATCACACGATTTCTGATAAGAAACCTTCGATCCAGCCAGGCACACTCTCCTGCTTCTTCGCTACTATAATCGTCTTCTTCATATGTGCTTTTTCGTCTGCTGATGTTCTCGTAGATATCATCCTCGTTTTTAAGATCATTTACCAATTTGAACTTTGATTCAACGACTTCTCTCAATTTATCCACAAACTCGCTTAGGAACGGTTCCTTCAAAACATCTTTTAAATCAGGTATATCGTCATAACGCTCAATTGTTTCGCTCAAAAGTAATCGCCAACGCTCGGTTTCTTTTCCATCTGCATCGTCTTCTTCTGAGTCAGATTCGGGATCTTCTCTTTCACTAGTTTCGCTACCCGCTTCACTTTCACTGGTAAGTTCATGGCGCTGAGAATCTTCTGTTTCATCGAGTCGAGGTTCATCCTCCATATTCCCTACAGTTCCTTCAGATTTGTGAAAGAGGCGTTCGTGACGCACTCTATTAGAAGAGGATGAAAAACTGCGACCACACACTGAGCAAGCTTTGGTCATGACTGATTTAAGATCAGGATTAATGCCCTTTATATAGTGCTAGAAAAGCAGCATTATAAAAATTAGTACGAGTTCTGCCCTTGTTTCTTGTTACGTGTCATGATTACTTGATATGAATAAATATTCGCGTGTCATGAAGATCGGTTAACAAAACAAATATCCACATGAATACCTGAGGTAACACGTGAAATGGTCAATGAGAGTAGTTTTTGTAAAAAAAGCCAATGAATAAAGTAATTTAGTCAAAAGAGTCAGTTAAGGAGTCAAAAGAGTCAGTTAAGGAATCAAAAGAGTCGGTTAAGGAGTCAAAAGAGTCAGTTAAGGAGTCAAAAGAGTCGGTTTAAAGAATCAAAAGAGTCAGTTAAGGAGTCAAAAGAGTCGGTTTAAAGAATCAAAAGAGTCAGTTAAGGAGTCAAAAGAGTCGGTTTAAAGAATCAAAAGAGTTAGTTAAAGAGTCAAATGGTCAGTTAAGGAGTCAAAAGAGTCGGTTTAAAGAATCAAAAGAGTCAGTTAAAGAGTCAAAAATGTACACAGTGAATTGTAATAGAAGCATCATTTCAGAAACGGGCTTGAAACTGCAACAAAACACTGCATTAATTGCATGTGCGAGCTGTGGTTTGCAGGCTCACATGGCGACCCGGCAACGCGGCCGCAAACTCTTGTAGATAAAGGCTGCACAGTTGCATTGTTCAGTTGTCACTGTGCATTAGAAAACGAAGTTAACATTTTTAATTTATCGTGTTGTGTGTGAAAACTAAAAAAATTGCAAGTCATTCGATGCACAGCCGCGACGAAACGTGCAGTTGCCGCGATGATTTTCAGCAGGCGTATTCGTTGCACGCGCGTGAAAGTAATGATTTACACACACAGGCAGCGCTAATATTAATGCTTTCTAATGAGGCGGCGTTACTAGGTGGATAAAACTGCATGCAGCGCACACAATGCGCGTGTGCATTATACTGTGTGCTGTATAAAGCAAGCACACAAGGCGTGTGTGCTGTATAAAGCAAACACACAAGGCGTGTGTGCTGCATAAAGCAAGCAAGCGCAATAGCGAGCACGCACACATCAGCGCAAAGACGTCGTGTTATAAGTCCAACCCCGGCTGATCTGGCAAGTTAAGCCGTGCAGCGCACGGTCAGTTTTTGGTTCGCACCTTGCTGCACTTTTTTGCACTTGCTGAAAAGCTCACACTATAAGGTCAGCCAAGAAACCAAGTAATATTTTGCGCTGTGAAAACTTCAGACTGCTGAAAAACCAGAGCCCTACAAGGCGACCGTAATATGCATCAACCAACAGGGACGCAGGGAGCAGAAAAATGGTAAGGACCAATGGGCAAAAACAGGGAGCAGGACATATCAGGGAGCAACCAGGGAGCAGGACACATCAGGGAGCAACCAGGGAGCAGGACATATCAGGGAGCAACCAGGGAGCAGGACATATCAGGGAGCAACCAGGGAGCACCTACGCAGGGAGCAGCGAAATCTGCTCCCTAATACCCCCCCCCTGTACTACTGTCCCCAGCTAAGCTAATGCTAAAGTGAAGACAAACATACCGCCTTGAAATTCGATCAATTCTTCTGATGGTGTCGCGACGACACGACACGAAGCAGCAACCAGACAACGTAGCGCTTGCAAACGGTGCAGCGAGCACAATCGGACGCTCTGCAAGGCTAATCGTCACCTTATCTGCATCGGAAATGGTAGGCTAAGCTTTGGGACGCTCAAAAACTTCATCGCAGATGTTGTCGAAGCCTAAAATCAGTCGGTAAAACGGCCCAAAATCGACTGCTAAAGGTTTTACGAGGTATAATCAAAAAAAATTTTTGTTGAACTTTCGAAAAATTGTGCCAAAATTGAGGTTTTCAGAGCATATTAGAGGAAAATTTTTCGAATTTTTTTTTAAAAAAAAATCGGCATTTTTGTTTTTTTTTAATCACTTTTTTTTTTAAAAATTTTTCATTTTTGTTTAACAACCCTACTTGTCACTTAGTCTTCAACGCTGCAGGTGGTATTCTGGATTGATTTATCGACTGTTTTCAGCCTTGGTGAGTGATGATCGACTCGCGCATTGAAGTACTTGAGCGTCGCAAAGGCTAGTTCAACAAATTCCGATGTCGCTAAGGTGAGATAGAAGCAGAGAACTCACATTTACGCATCGTTTTTCAGGATCTCGAAAGGTCGAAATTGCACTGGCTGCCACTGCAAGCGTAACTTCGTTGGTTGCTCGTTGCTGTTTCGCCTCGTGTCGTCAGCATGATCACACCGGTTTGTTGTTGAACTTGTTTCCGTGTTATTTGAGGTGAATTGAGAGGCAAAACACGAGACGTGATGTCGTCGGTGGGAAAATGGGGTCGCCGAAACCAAGTCTGAAATTTTCACCCTCCTCCCATATGAGTGGGGTCATATGGTAAGTCGGTGGCTCCTCAGATGGTGATATTCGGACTCCCTGAAAAATTCTGAACAACTTTCATTTAAAAAAAAAATTTAAAAAAAAAAAAATTTTTTAAAAGAAAAAAAATAGAAAATTTTTTTTTCTTGACATCTCTAGGTGCACGGGATCGCACGGGTAATACCAAATTTTTGCCTTCGAAAAACACAGAAATTCTTGTAAAATACAGAATATTTTGTGCAAACAAGCTGCTTGTTTGGTCAGAAACAACAAAATCTATGCAGGGACAGACACAAACAACGTCAAGAAAAATGCAAAAATTACGGTATTTTTGGAAAAAATTGAGATGAGATTGACCACCGTGAGGGGGGGGTGCGATCCCGTGTTTTCTCGCGGAGGGGGGTGGGGGGGAGTCTAGTACCCGTGTCGAGGTAAAGGGGGGGAGGGGGGTACACGGGTATCTGCCCGTGCACGGGCAGGATTTTCGGCTGAGGGGGGGGTGGACCCCCCCCCCCGCACTTTCGCTACTGGGAAATAGCATCCTCAATTCTTGAGTGAGACGTCGTCGGTGTCGGTGGCCATCAGTACATGTACAGCATTGACAAACAAAAAGTCAGGTATTGCCAGGCAACTTTCCAGTTGAGATTGAGGTGGCGGTGGCACTCTACTCTTTCAAACTGTTGGTCCGCTCAAAATTTGTTGCAGCATTGTGGTTGATCGGTGGCTCAAATAAAGTCCTCGTTCTGCTGAGCACCTGTGTGTGTGATTTTCGTAATCCAAATTTTGAATAAGGTGTTCAATTTTATGGTAGAAACTACCAAACCATTGAAGGTTGAAGAAGGTTACTCAGCTGGAGCCAACCAAGGGTTTCATGCATCAATCACTGTGGTGCAACAAACTTTAAGCGGACCCATAATGTGAAGTGGCATCGAAAAGAGAGGTGGTATCGGAAATAAAACCGGTTTTTAAAATGAAAAACTGTTTTTACCAAACCTTTTCACTAAAATGGTGTCTATTTTGGGTGCAAAAATGACGTATGAAAATAAACCTAAAACTCATTACGATTCTTTTATGCCTGTTTAAGCCAAGAACAAATAGATTGAATTGCACGATTTGAGCATTTACTGTCTGGTTTAGCTCAGGTTGACGTTCATTTGTTTTTCTCTTTGTATTTTCTCTTCACTTTCCATTCATTTCACCACATCACAAAAATTCAGAGCAAAATCAAAACAATGACACTGAAACAATGACGCAGAAAGACGAGAAAGTACACCGAAAAGCTAATTTTGCACCGTTCAGCTGCATCAAGTTGCACAATAATAAATTGCACAGCAACAAACAAAAACATCCAGATCCAACCGCTTACAATCACAGCTTATATAGCCAATAAAATTACATGTAATTACAGTTATCGTTGTTCCCAACTTCTCCCCAACAATTGAAAATAATTTATCACGTAGTTTGATTGGATATGATTTATCACTTTATTTTGATTTGCTGATTAAAATTGGTTTGTTGATTTGAAATTTATTGCGTTTTAACGTTTTCATTTGGCTGATTAAAAATGATTTGTTTTGAAATTTTCTTTGCGTTTTAACGTTTTAACGGCTTTTAACGGCACTGCGGCCTATCACACCACGGCTCAATCCTCGGCGCACGTTCGGCCGGAAGCACGTGAAGCTTGTCCGTCGACGCCTCCCTCATCGCCCGTGCAATCTCTGCTGCTCAGCAAACTGCTGGCGTTTTTCCTTGCCATTTTTTTCCGCCAATGATTTTTGTGGTTGCTGATTGATTTCTGTTGATTTTTGTTTTGATGATTGATGATAATAGGTGCGAGCCAAACGTTGGGCGCCAGTTGTTACGTAGTTTATTTTGGGTTTGCTTATTAGGACGACACGACAACGACAATAATAAAAACAGACCCAACATTGATCACAGATTATCACAGCTTATATAGCCAATATAATTACATGTAATTACAGTTATCGTTGTTCTCAACTTTAAAAAAAAAATTTAATTTTTTTTAATTTCAAAAATCAAAGTTGTGCTAAATCAATCAGGGAGTTCGAAGAACCACATATGATATGCAGGCACCTCCCGAATGACTCGCGTATGGCGGAAGTTGCCGCGAAACTTTGCAGATTTTGTTTTGGTGACCTCATTTACCCCTTTTCTAAACCGTTACCATGCCTCTTCTTGTGTTTTGACCTCCAAAACGTCACTAATTGTTTCCAGCTAAAGTGAAAACAAACATACGGGCTTGAAATTCGAGCAATTCTGATGATGTCGCGACGACACGACACGAAACAGCAACCAGACAACGCAGCGCTTGCAAACGAAGCAGCTCGGACGCTCAGAGCTTAGATTGCCAAGTTTTTGCCCATAAACTTGACTTTGCGGTGCCTCATCTATTCCAGATTTGTCGGATAGCGCATGTCGTCAACGCGAAAATCGGAGCGAAAACGAGCGCCTGCAGTGGCATTCAGTCCAGATAATTCGAAAACGACAAAACAATTCAAAATAATGCCGAATAAAAATTCTGAAAACAAAAAACCGGAGTCTGAATCTGCAAATGTGAATCAAACTTTGTTGCGGCTGGTTGAGGTCGTAACGAAACTACTTGAGGAAATGAAGCAGCAGCTTGAAGAGAATGCGACTTTGCTTCGGGAACTGAAAGAGTGGCAACAGAACTCGGGCAAAACTCCGGACGAATCTACAATCGACCCTTCGTACGGCCGGCCACCGGCGCATTTGGCTGCGCTGCCCCATGACACTCAAGAATTCTTCAATATCGACCAAGCGGCTCGCCGCGACTTTGCGACGCAGGATGAAGTGACGCAGCAGCAGCTGAAGAAAAACAATTGCGTCATTGAGAATCTGCAAGAAGAGCAGCCGCCGTTCACAGCAACTGAGGCAAGTCGGGGCGACCCGGAACTAAAACCGGAACTGGCTGCGGTCAGAGCTTTGGTGGCGCAGCTGGGCGGAGCGCCGACGGCGGTGCGCGAATGTTTATGGATGGGTTTCGTAACCACCTTTGCTGACGCGACGCGTTCTGGTGGTCGCCGCACTCGACCTCGTCCGCTCAAGGTGTTGATTGATGATGAGGGGCGCACAAAAGAGCTGTTGATGGGCAAGGACGCTGCAGCGGCGCTGAACGCAGGACGATCACAGCAATCAACTAAGTGCTTCGTTCGAGCGGATTTGACCCATGTTCAGCGGGTGATTAACTTTCGTGCTAGAGACGTGCTCCATCATGTTCGTGAGCGGTTCAGGGGGAGGGGTAGGACGTTTGTACTGAGGGGATCAGGGACTGATGCGCACGCTATCTACGAGAGGGTGCCCAACAGTTCTGGATCCGGTTGGCGCATGCAGTTCTATTCTTTCCCCTTCGATATCGGTCTCACTGACAAGATAGATCGCGAACTGTCACAATCACTGTCACAGTGTCACAACACTGTCCAATCCCCGATGGGCAGGGTTAGGTCCGCGGCTCTCTTGTTGGCGTGAATGGAAATAGACCGTTTCTGGGAAGTGAAATTGAAAAATTGTCTTTCTATTTCTGTAACGCAAGGTCATTACTTTCTTCGGGTAGACGAGAGGCTTTGGAGTGGTTGACTGATATGGATGGCAAATCGACAATATACATCTTTGTGGAAACGTGGCTTGACTCAACAGCGTCTGACGCAATTTTAAGTAAAAATTTATGTGAAGATTTCCAAGTGTTTCGGTTAGATCGAATTTCGGGGACTCGAGGTGGTGGGATCTTATGTTTAGTAGTGCCAAAAAGCAAAACAAAAAATCATCTACCAGGTTACCCCAAATTTGGAGCGGTCATTTGGAGCAAAAAAATTGCGCTTCGCGCAACATTGTCAACCACACATTTTTTAATTTCCTACCTAGTAGCAAAGCAAGACAATGTGTTGTTTTGTTTTATTGTCGTGGTGAATAAATTAAAACGTTGACCGAAGAGTCTGATGGGCGTGGGTTATGAAAAAACGCTGCAAAAACGTTCTTCAACGATCACACAAACAGTTAAAATCACCTACCAGGTTACCCTTTTTTGGCCGGCTTGGCTACCTACTAGATACAGACATGATAATGGCTCCCATGCACCTCTGCTGTTTTCCATTGCAGTGCCATTGGCACATGTTCGAAACGGCCTGCACATGATTCCAGAATCTTCGTTCGTGTCGCCAACCTCGGAATAAACATCAAATCCTGGGGTGCCACATTGGTATTTGGTTTATTCTGTTTGTACATTCCAATGGTTTCGCTGTAAAACAGTCGAATATTCCATTTGCTTCTTGTGAAGTGTGAACAATTGTTTGCCAAGTTTAAAAAACATTCACAGATCAAACCAACACCATGGAGTCAACAGAACGAACATCAGACGAAAGAGGCGTGAAAACTAGCTCGAAATTGAATGTGCAGTCAGTGTGACAACGTGATGTCACAGAGCACACCGTTGAATCAGGCAATCATGGTTGAGGAGAGAAGTGTGTTCTTACTTCTCAGGTGATGCGAACGACCAGTGATTGAAAATGTTTACGGTCATTCTACGCTACAATATTCTTGGTTGTTCATGGGGAAGTTCAAAATGCCATTTTCATTCAGAACTTCTTCATTTCTTCTGTGTTTTTGTTGCATTTTTAGATTTTTTTCAGTTCAAAACTCACATGCAGTGAATAAATTGACGTGCAGTGATTTTGTATTGCATTCGACTGTTATATTTGTTTTACAAATCGCTCGTGTTTTTGTTAGTTTTTGTTCTCCACTGAAATGGAGTTTGTGTTGGTCAGGATTGTATGTGTGGCGCGTGCATTATGTGTTGGCTTGTCTGCGACGACGTGAAAAGAGTTGTTCTATTTGCACGTATTTCTTGTGTGGACGCTGTGTGCGTTGTTGTTTTGTTCTGTGTCTGCCTTGCCCGTACTATCGTCTGAGTGTATGTGCTGTGCTGCCTGTATTGATCGTTTACCCATTCGTTTCGTTCACTGGTTTTATCTTCGCTCTCTGTGTGCCTGTGTGCGTTTGTATTGTTGCTGTTGGTGTTTTCATGTTTTTGCGTTTTCCATTCTGCTTCGCATTTGAATGTTCTATATTGAGTCTTTTAGCGTCGAATGTAGTTGGTTATCAGTGTTATTTGATTTTAGTTTTTTTGGTTTTAGTTTTATTTTCTTTATTTTGACCGGTTGGTATTTTATTTTTTGTTTTCTTTATATTTATACTTACCTTAGTTTTTGTAGCAGGCAAAAACAGGCTTTTCAAGTCTTTGTTTTTCTGGTGTTTGTCTGTCTCATTTTCATGACGGATCGCTGACTGTCATGTTGTTCTGCATATTATTCTTTGTCATAGCGTTTTTGTGAGGTTGAATTGGAAGCGGCTCTGTTTTGTGTATTGCACTTTCTCATATTCCCTTTTTCTTCCATCGTGTTTCGATTTGAGTGATCAAATGAAAACATAATGTTGACTTTTTAACAACTTTTTACTCGGTTCCTGATGATCGACTATCAAACGGATTCGTGTTATTTAACATTTTTTTCAAGTTTGCTCCTGTTCAGTTAATCATATGCCTTGTGCTTCAGATTTCAGCGGTCGATTCAGCCAAATAACAAAAAAACTGGAAAAAGTGCGTTATTTTGGCACATAATTTCAGCAGAAAAACGTCCCCGATGTCGCAGTTTGCGTGTCCGTTCATTGATTCAGGCTACCCAGAATGTGCTGACGAGCATTTTGAGGTTTCTGTTGAGAGTTCACATGGTTCTAGTTTTTTGCGTCAATGTGGTACTGTTGTTGAGGGTGTCCGGTGTCAGAGGATACCTGCGCACTGGTATGCGCTTGTTCACCCATGTACGCGTAGAGATGTAAGCTTCAAAAAAAAATTTTTTTTTATTATTTTTTTTAAAAGTAAAAAAAAAATGAGCATTTTTTTTTATTTTTTTTATTAAAAATTTTTGAAATTTTTTCTTTAATGTGCCCTGAAAATGCCGTTTTTGGCATAATTTTTCGAAAGTTCAACAAAAATTTTCTTTGACTTTACCTTGTCACTTAGTCTTCAACGCTGCAGGTGGTATTCTGGATTGATTTATCGACTGTTTTCAGCCTTGGTGAGTGATGATCGACTCGCGCATTGAAGTACTTGAGCGTCGCAAAGGCTAGTTCAACAAATTCCGATGTCGCTAAGGTGAGATAGAAGCAGAGAACTCACATTTACGCATCGTTTTTCAGGATCTCGAAAGGTCGAAATTGCACTGTCTGCCACTGCAAGCGTAACTTCGTTGGTTGCTCGTTGCTGTTTCGCCTCGTGTCGTCATGATCACACCGGTTTGTTGTTGAACTTGTTTCCGTGTTATTTGAGGTGAATTGAGAGGCAAAACACGAGACGTGATGTCGTCGGTGGGAAAATGGGGTCGCCGAAACCAAGTCTGAAATTTTCACCCTCCTCCCATATGAGTGGGGGTCATATGGTAAGTCGGTGGCTCCTCAGATGGTGATATTCGGACTCCCTGAAAAATTCTGAACAACTTTCATTTAAAAAAAAAAATTTAAAAAAAAAATTAAAAAAAAAAAATAGAAAAATTTTTTTTTCTTGACATCTCTATGTACGCGCATACACAGCGCACCGCATCTGATGTGTCTGCTGGTGTGATTTTTAAGCCCGAGTGTCAGTAGACAACAGTTCGAGAGAGAGACGGAACGCCAGCGGAGTTGTTGCTTTGAATGTTGCAGTCCCTGGACGACCTCCGTGACCACGTGTCCACCGACCACTTGGACTACACCCCGTACAGATGCAAACAATGTCGCATGGCCACCAGCAGTCAACGCCAGCTGAACATGCACATCAGATCGGCCCATCGCGATTTCGCTGGCGACCACATGCGGCTGGTCGGCGCTGCTTTTCTGATGTTTTCAATGTTGCAGATTCTTCATTTTAACGTACAAGCAACTTTAGTTACGGAAAAGCAAAACAGACGAAATCTCAAATACGGTCACGAAAAATGCAAATACGAATGTCCAAGCAAAAAGGGTTGGAACGTGATCATACGCTTTCGTTCACAATCCAGCACGCTGATTGGCTGGAGCGCGCGTATGACTCTCGAGACCAAATAAATTACCGCTGAACCGTAGTTTCTTTCTCAGATGGTATTCCGCGGCATCGAATCGAAAGAGCTGGAATTGGATCGTCTGTTGCAGCAGTTGACCCCGGCCAGAACGCCAGACTCGGTCACGCCCAGTGAACCGGTAGCGCGAATTTGAACACAGTTTTGGAATTTTGTGGGCACATTCAAATTACCGAAGTGATTTCTTTGAAACTGTTCGTTTCTCAATTGTTTGTTTTCAGTTTTCCAATTCATCCACGAGTGCTGCGAGCACCAGTGCACTTCAAGACGACAGCGCAACAACGGGCAATGCCACTCTGCTGTTTCCACCAATCACTGCCGAGGTCGGTGCCTGTCAACCAATCAGAGAGCTGCAACCTGATCGACTGTCATTTGTGGTGACGACTGAGGTAAAAAAGAAAAACTCAACTATAGAAAAATTATAGAAAGGGTTTTTATTAAGATAAACGCTGATTAGGACGATTCGGATGATTACGACAGCAATAAAAACAGACTGAGCACTCATCACAGTTTATATAGCCCATACAATGCCATTCAATTACACAATTACACGTTTTTGTTGCAATTATACACTATTATATAATTATTAGTCCTTTTTTGTTATCCGTTGCACGTCGTCTGTTTTGTTTTTTCAGCCAGAACCGTTTCCAGTTTCGCTTCCACCCGACCACGACACAACACATCTGGTGGACCAACAAAATTCGCCGTTGATTCGAAATTTGTTTGAAGAGCACTTTGCAATCAATACCAGTGACAACGTTTCGACAGAGGCCGTCAGAAAACGGGCGTTGGACAATGGTGAGCCAAGCACATCGCAGCAACATGAACAACCAGCGGTCAAAAAGACGAAACCGAGCAAACAAGTCGCGAACAGTTGCACGGTGTTGCATGATGACGGTCAGAGTTTGCCAGTGTTCGATGCGTCCGGTGGTTTTGAGTTGGAGGCATCCGAATTTGGCTCTGAAGGTTCCGAGGTGGACGTTGTGTCGCCCTCTTTCGGGGTCATCAGTGTCGTTGTTGAGCCGCTGGATCGAGCGGGCGCCTCTCAGTCTGCGATTGCACGAGGCGTCAATGAGACAAACCGGCTCGCGCGCACAACGCGCGGATCTCGGGTTCGTATCTCTTTTGATTTTTTTAAACATTTTTCTTGCAGAGTCGCTTTCAACGCCGAAAGATTTAATATCAATTTTTAAGTTCCGCGACTGAATAGGTGTGCAGATGTGAAAAGAAAACTAGTTCCAATCTTTATGTGGCAAATCAAAGTCGCCTAAGTGACTCGGCTTTATGTAGGGGACACGGATCACTTCACCAATTTTGAATTCCCGCGTCCTGCATGCAACTGTTTACCCATCTATGGGCGCATTGAGTTGCGGGACCAAAATAAAAGATCATAATAGATCTATCATTTGTGGTGTTCTATCATCGAAAGAGATGGGAATCGGTTTTTTTTGAACCTCTGGTGGGATTCGAACCGACGTCTCTGGTGTGCCGGACCAGTGCCCCGTATCACTTCACTACGGAAGCTAGCGCACCCGTCTCAGCTTTCCACCAAAACTTAATGAAAGCGCGTTTTAGGCGATAACGGGCGCCTCTGAGAATGAGAAGCAGCCAGTGCTGTTCGTCAGTGACTGTGCGCGTGTCTACTCGTACCGCAACACTGGCGTAAACGAACAGCAAAACTACACCATTTACGAGTGTTCGCATTGTGTGCACGTTAATGAACGATATACAACGACGCGAATTGGTTGGTGCGAGTTCCCATGGTTTTTTGTTTTGTTCTTTACCGCGCTTGAGAACTGGCTTGCTGGTTGTTTGATAGCATTTGAATGGGGGGGGGTACAATTCCGGCCCGCTAATTCCGGCCTGAAGAATTCCGGCCCGCTCATTCCGGCCCGAAGAATTCCGGCCCGGAGAATTTTCGCCAGCACGAACAATATTAAACCACACGAAGTGATTTTGGCAATGAAATTATAAAATAAAAATATCGATGTTCACATGTTCCAGCGTATTTTCAATGATGTTCGTCTTGTTTGCTTTTTTGGAAAGTGAAACCTTTTGGAAAAAAAGAAACTACAAATAAATTTTTAAATTTTTTTATCATGAACAGGATTTGTGACCCTTTTACCTTATCAAAAAGGCTTGGCTTAGGATTAGGAACCTACAACAAGTCACTGCAAGCAAGTTCTAAACAAAAATTAAAAATCACTTGCGAATTTATTTACCAAAAATCGCTTCGTGTGGTTTAATATTGTTCTTGCTGGCGAAAATTCTCCGGACCGGAATTCTCCTGGCCGGAATTCTTCGGGCCGGAATGAGCGGGCCGGAATAGTACACGAGCCCATTTGAATGCACTTCGATGGATGTCTGTTTTTCAGCATTACTCGCTTGATTGTTTTTGACTGCTTTGTTGCAGTTGCAAGTTTTCTTTGTGTTCAGTGCCCCGAGCAGTAGTGCGAGACGGCGTGATCGTGAACGACCCACTTGCCGGCTCGCACGTGTGCACACAAGCCGATTTCGCAAGCACAGCTGCTGAGCACGCATCCCCATCGATGGCGGACGCACAGGCACAAGAGCCAGACTTTCTGACGAAACTTTTGAACAACCACAATTCGCTGGCTGCCATATCGGCAATAGACGTGGAAGACAATGTTGATGCGGATGAAGCAGAAGATGAGCCAAAGGAAGAGGCGAGTTCATGGTTGACGGGAGAACATGCACCACCGTTTTCCTTATTAGAAAAATAGAAAACAGTCCTGGCACGTGTGCGTACCACTATTATCTTTTCTTTAAGTCCTGCGACTCAATGCGACTGTAAACGTGAAAAGAAACCGGGTTTCATTCTTCATGTGGTCATTCAGAATAGCCAAAGTGAGCCGGCCTTATTAAGGGGACTCGGATCACTTTACCAATTTTGAATTCCCGCGTCATGCATGAAACTGCTTACATTGAGCCTCGGGACCAAAATCAAAGATCATAGCTGATTGGCAGCGCAGCGACAACACTAGCAAACGTGCAACATGCAGAGCAGTGATTGCAGCTGCCGCCAGTGAGCAGCGTTGGCGCGCGCGCGCACATCATCAGACGTGAGCAGTGGCTGCACGCGCGTGTGCGTGTCTGCGACGGCAGGCGCGTCTATTTGTACTCGGTGCAGGCGTGCAACAAGACGCTCGCGCTGAACGCGGACGGATCGAGAAGCTTCTCGTGCTCCGCCTGCAAACAACTCAACGTCAGGGCGGAGAAAAAGAGACCTGGTCTGTCTGCCTGCGACCGGTTATGGGTTTTAAATCTATTATTTCAGTTCAGTCCTCCGCATCCGCTTGATGATTACAATTTCCAGCTGACTAATTTGTTTGTTTTTTATCATTTACTTGTCTGTATTCGCTTCTTTCATTGCCTTCCCTGTTTCAGTGCCAATGACTCGTGTACTGAACGGTGTGCACACCACTGATCCGTTCGAGCGGCCGCATTTCTGCAAGCCGAAACGAGTCGACGGCAAATTAGGAAGAGTGCGCGGTTGTTTTATTGCGCAACAAAGTTCCAACAACTTCATTCTATAAGCTATAAAGTGTAAATTTCAGCTCAAATTCAAACGGAACACCGCTCAGTCGAACTGGAAGCCAACGGAAGCAATGCTGTTGCACAAGAACAATCGTCTGCACCCGCAGCTGCGTGTCGATACACCCGAGCGCACCTATTACTACACTTACGTAACAAAACTGAAGGGCTGCATGTATTTTCGGTGCAACTCCTGTTACACTCAGTATCGCAAGGGCGACAAACGGCCGAGTACGTCTGCTGGAGTGACTGCTTCACGTTTCGCAAATTCCGGTGTTTTTTCAGCGATGCTTTCTTGCAGTTCCATGGGCGCACGTCTACAAGGGCAAGCATCTGATCGATCCGCTCGGCCGGCAGCACTTTTGTGAGAGCGTCAAAAACGCGGCTCGATCCGGCTTGGTTGAGTTCGAGACGCCCGGGTGGACGCCGACGCCGGCTGACCTGGAGTTCCGCAGTGGCTGTCTGAACGCAACGCTGCGCGTGCACGCGGGCGAGCGCACCTACGCCTACTACTACACGCACGACGCCAACGGATATTTGACGTTCAAGTGTCGCGCCTGTGCACGTGCCAACCGCGCTGCCGAACAGAAACGCCCCAGTGAGTCGTGTTTTCGGGCACGTTTTCAACCAAAAAACGGAAGAAACACAGTGGCAGAACTCCTGAAAAAGGCAACAATCCAATATTGTTACTTGTCAGTCCCGGTGGCACGCGTGCGCAACGGCCTGCACATGATCGATCCGTTGGCTCGTGCGCATTTCTGCTCGGACGAGACGAGCAACACGGGCAGACACTCGTTTGAGCCGCCACCCGACTGGACGCCCACTGCGGCCACGCTGCAGTATCGCCCGAATCGCCAGCACCCAACGCTACGCGTCACGCACAACGAGCGCACGTACAACTACGGCTTCAGCCACGAGGCGTTCGGCTTCATGACGTTCCGGTGCAGCGCCTGTGCGCGGCTGAATCGCGTCGCCGAGCAGAAGCGACCCGGTCTGCGCTTTCATGAGTGCTCTCAATCGGGAGAAACATTTGTAGTAAAACGTGTGTAAATGCTGCAGAGCTTGTAAGTGCAGTTTTGTCACGCCGCTGCTGTGCGTTGCAGTGCCGTGGGCGCGCGTCAAGGACGGCATGCACATGATCGATCCGTTGTCGGAGGCGCACTTCTGTGCGAGCGAGTCGCAACGCCCCGGTCTGTTTCGACCGCCGAGCGACTGGACGCCAGTGAAGGCGATCATCAGGCAACGCGACGGCTGTCGCCACCCGCAGCTGCTCGTTGAGGATGCTGAGCAGCGCACGTACGTCTACAAGCACACGAACGACGCTTGTGGATATTCGACGTTTCAGTGTCGCGAGTGCAGTCGGCTGAATGCGGCAGCGGTGGAGAAACGATTAGGTAGCTTGATTGGGTGATTGGTCGACTGGGCAATTCAAGTAGGAGAAGGCAGCACACCCGTGCGACGGTGTGATGAAATGTGCCGCTGGATGATGAAAGGAAAGGTGCATCGGCGGCAGCGCCAACCTCCGTAGTCCTTACTCTACCATGGCGACAAAGTCACCACCGTTACTTCCACAACCACACTGTCGCATAGGTATCAGGCAATCAGTGAAAAATGATTTTCAAAAAGATGCCAGAAATCCTCATGAAAACTAAACATCCCTTCAGAGTTTGTGCTGCTTTCAGTGCCGACGGCTCGTGTGGCAAACGGCATGCACACCATCGATCCGCTGGCTCGGCCGCATTTCTGCAGTCACAAAGCGCATCGCAAGAAGCATTTCGGCCTGCAAAAGAAATGGAAACCGACCGAGGCGGTACTGGTTCAGGTTGAGGGGCACAGACGGCCGCAGCTGCGAGTGCAACACGGCGAACGCACGTACATGTACAGATGGGCCTGCGAACGCTTTGGGTCGACGTACTTCCGTTGTGAGCACTGTGCTCGCAGGAGTAGAGCCACCGGCGAGAAGATTGTTGGTAAGAATGAGCGCTTGAGAAAATACATTGCGTTATGGCAGTGCAGTTTTAACCTTCATATTAGAGAAAAGTTTACAATTTGAAAGTTGCGACTCAAGTTTCAAGTTGAAAGGCACAAGTTTGATTTCAGTTCCATGGGCGCGCGTGTCGAATGGACTGAACATGATCGATCCGCTGGCACGGGCGCACATTTGCGAGCCGGCTCACACGAACGCGATGCTGCAGCACGAGCGGATTGGCGGTGTTGCCAGCTATGAACGCACGCCGGCACAGCTGGTGTACCGCGCAGGCAGCATGCACCCACGGCTGCTGGTGCCCGCTGGCGATCGCACGTACGACTACGCGTTCAGTCATGACGCCAACGGCTGCATGACGTTCAAGTGTCGTGCGTGTGCGCGCCTGAATCGCGCTGCTCCGGACGACCAGAAACAGCCGAGTACGCGTGGCTTCTTGAGATTTGAGCACCAGAGAATGGAAGCTCAAAAACGAAATGGATTCAAATGTTCATGAACATACTGGATGAATTAATGCAATGTCAATGCAATCGCACTTTCGCATATTTGCGCCCTTTCAAAATGTAAACCATAGAGGTCTTGTGCATTTCATTCGTGCATGCTGATTGGCAGGTTAGAACCAGTCAGTGAATCTAATTCAAGCTTCCCAAGCCGAGCTGACCAAAGAGTTACCGTTACCGATGATTTAATGCGACAGTGTAAGTACGAATGAGGCGTGCGCAATTGTGTCAGTTCCGACGGCGCGTGTCCAGCACGGCGAGCACCTCGTGGACCCGTTGGCGTGCGCGCACATGTGCGGCGGTGCCGCCGAGGCCTCGCAACGACGAACGTCGCTGCTGCTCGAGACACCCGGCTGGACGCCGACGCCGGCGACGCTGGTGCATCGCGAGGGCATGCTGCACCCGCACGTGCTGCTCGTGCACGACCACCGCAGCTACACGTACTCGTACAGCGCCGAGAGCAACGGCGTGCTCAGCTTTCGGTGCAAGGCGTGCGACTGGCACAACCGGACGCTCGCTGCCGCCGACAAGAAGCCTGGTCACTGTTGCTATGGGCAATGTTCACTTTGGAAGGGTTTGCATTGGTGCATTCGACTCAACAGACAATCCAACCATTGTGTGACTCTGTGCTGTTTTGTCAGCACCACTGCACATTTGCAACTGCCCATCGTACGTTGCAGTGCCGACGGCTCGCGTGCACAACGGCCTGCACATTATCGACCCACTCGCACGGCCGCATTTCTGTTCGCCGAAAGCGTCGCGTTCACGATTCAACGTTGTGCCGCAAGCCGACTGGACGCCGCGCGAGGCGACCGTCGTGCAACGGGCAGGCCTGCGGCATCCGCATGTGCGTGTCGACGACGGCGAGCACAGCTACGTGTACGCGTACAACTGCGCCACCAGCGGATACACGAGCTTCCGGTGCAGGGCCTGCGACAACCTGAACAACAAGACCCCTGAGAAACGGCCCGGTTCGTTGGTGGCAAAACGATTTTCCTGGTAACTAAATTAAGTGAGATAGTGTTCCACACTTTTCTGATCGGCCAGTCTAACGGTTTGCAGTGCCTTTTGCGCGCGTCGCCAACGGTCTGCACACGATCGACCCGTTGGCGCGGGCGCACTTCTGCACGCCGCTGAGCAGACAGCGACTGCGTGCCGCAAAGTGCCGGATGCAGCCGTGGAAGCCGACCGCAGCCGAGCTGGTCTACAGCGACAGACGCTGTAGGACGCACGTGCGCGGTAGCCGATGGCCGTCGCGAGCACACGTACCGCTGGAACTGCGAAAAGTTTGGCTCCGCCTATTTCCGCTGTGAACCGTGCGCACGCAAAATCAAGGAAACTGGCGATAAAACGCTCGGTGAGGCGCCGCACAGATCTGTGCGCAACTGAGTTCATGGATGCATCATTTGTGCGCAACTGAGTTCATGGATTGCATCATTTGTGCGCAACTGAGTTCATGGATTGCATCATTTGTGCACAACTGAGTTCATGGATTGCATCATTTGTGCGCAACTG
>JASANC010001472.1:0-38468 GCA_030248135.1 Theristus sp. LFF4_11 | reverse complement strand
TGTAGCTATTCTATTGTGTAAAGTAATTACACTTCCGTTTTGTTTTGTATAAATGTTTGACGTAGCGAACGTTGTTTTTAGTTTTTGTGTTCGTGTAATAAATAAACAGTAAGAAAAGTGTGCGACTCGATTCGTTTAGCTACACGCACGCGTAACATGTTACTTTGTGCAAACATATCTGCAAATACCGTGAAGTCAGACAGTTACCGCACATTTTTGATCAATTAGAAACTTCCATTGGCGGGCGGGACCCTTTTCTTTGTGGAATGCTGTGAATCGTAAAAAAATATATGACTGTTCGTTTGAATTTTCAATGTTCTTGTGTCATATATTGCGTGTTTACTGCGACAATAATAAACCAATTTCAAAATCATCTGTTCGTCAATTGGGAACTAAATAGCAGCTTCGGCAAAAAATCGTGTGCTGTGACAAACAGAAAGATTGATAGAAAAGCCTACCGAAAAAGCCTGTTCACGTACATGCCTGGTCATTCTAAGTATTCAACCCGTCCAGACCCATCATTTGGTGAGTCGTCGACAGAACTATTTCCGCAAAAATCCCAAAAAACGATTTCAAAATAGAGGCGACTGTCTTTTGCTTCGCGAGCGGATTGGGTATTTTCTTTCTTTGTTTCTTAGCGAATCCTGGCACAGCAAACGAAACGTCACACCAGCATCTCATCTGGCTTGCTAAAAACCAATTCCCTCTCACCCGTGTCTCGTAACTTTTCAGCCAGATATCTGGTCGCTGCGATTTGCGCGAGCTTGCTGCGCGCATACGCGTCAGTGGGCGAGTAAGAAATGCGCGTTTTTTTCAACACCGTCTCCCCGCGGTCTCGTTGCTGTTGCTGTTGTCTTTGGAGATATTCATAGTTCAGGTTGTCCACGTCGAAGTTCGACGCTAATCTGTATCTGAAAAAAATGCGGTCGGGAATGGTTTACACAGCGAGATTTGGTTCGTCACTTAGTAGAATACATTACAGAATCCTATCTCAGTAAAAAGGTTTTGGTCAGGTCTGTCGTACTGACGAACCAGGGGCACCGCGGTATGCGTCTACCTGATGAAACCCGACACAGCAAACTTTTCGTATCAGGAAAATTCAAATCGCTTTTAAGATCGGCTTTTTCAGAATACCAACCCCCCTTAGGACAGTTTTTGAAAAGTTCTCAGATTTTGACGAAATTAGACCAATCGAACCGCCTCGATGCGCTGAGTTTGAAAATCATATTTGTTTTTTAATTTGACCCTTTTTTATAGTCAAAAACAAGGAAAAACCGTTTTTTGAGCGACCTTCAGAAACATAACTCTAACTCGTTTTTGCTTTGAGCTATTAACAAAATTCAAAAACCACTCGATTCTTCTTGTGCTCGCGCATATTTTTCGTAATAACATTGTTATACAAAAAATGTTGTTTTATGCTCTAAATTTGAGAAAAACTAAAAGAGTTTGTGGTTTTTGCTATGTTTAGGCACTTTTAAAGCGAGAACGGAGTAGGGTTGCTAAGTAATTCTGAAAGCCCTTAAAAAATGCTATATGTATGCAAAAAATAAAAAAAATCGATTGCCCATTAAGAAGTAACGAAGCATTACAATATCGGTCGCCCGCATGCGTACAGGGTATTTCCTGGTTTGTCAACAAATTGTAGAGCAACGGAGACAAAAATCAAAATACGGGTGTTAGGGCAACTTTTTGCGCTGAATCCAAAAAAATAAGTACCGTTGCAAAATTTTGCTACAGTAACCCAATATTCGCAATTTTTTGCTTTTTTTGGCTTTTTTTGGATTGTTTCTGGTCCGTGTGGTGTTATACTTGAACTAATCAGGCCAAATTTGGTATCAATCGGCTCCCCTTGATAATACAAACAATTTCCATTCAGATAGCGCAACTGTATTGTGATTACCGTAACCCGCAGAGCAAGGTTTTTACCATTTTTAACCATTTTTAGGCCTGAAAGTGACATTTTTGATTCCTGTAGTGTTCTAGTTGTTCGAATTGAATCAAGTTTGTATCAGTCAATTACTCTTGGTCAAGCAAACAGCTTTCATTCAGATACCGTAACCATAGCTTGACTTTCGTACCCCTTGAAGCACGGCATTCTACCAAGTTTTCACCATTTTCAGGCATGAAATTGGCTTTATGGTCTATGCAGTGTTATACTTGAACGAATCTAGTCAAACTTAGCATCAATCGACTCCCCTTGACAAGACGAACAATTTTTATTCAAATACCGTAATTATTGCTTGACTACCGAATTTCTTAAAGCACGGTATTTTACTAATTTTGTAACTCTTTCAAGCCTGAAATTGGCTGTTTTAATCCATGTAGTGTTACACTTGAACAAGTCCAATCAAATTCGCGATCAATACACTCTCCTTGATCAGGCAAACAACTTTCACTCAGATACCGTAATACTTGATTGACTATCGTTCCCAGTGTGTTCCCTCCCACCCCCCCCCCTCCCAAAATTTTAGGGGCCACCTCAGGTGCTGAAACCGTAACGAAAGGGGGATTTCGGATAAAAAGAAATTTTACTTAGAAAAAAAGTCCAAAACCTGAGTTCAAAAATCTTACTTAGAACTTTGCCCGATGTTTCTATCTGTCCTATGGGGATGAGGAAAGAAATTCCTTTAATAATTAATTTTAAATTAAAAAAACGTCGCAAAAAAATCTGAAACCGTGTTACAAACAACAAATCAAGGTTGCTGACTTTGAATATGCTGTTTATTTTTTCATACGAATTACTCCGCACCCTAAAAACGGTTTCTATATGAATTAAAACAAGAAAAATTTAAAAAAATTTTTTATCCCCATAGAGACCGTTTTTAGGTATGGAGTAATCAAACAAGGATTACGGTATCTGGGTGAAAGCTGTTGCCTAATCAAGGGGAGTCGATTGATGCTAAATTTGACTAGATTCGTTCAAGTATAACACTGCATGGACCATAAAGCCCATTTCATGTTTGATGGTGAAAACTTGGTAGAATGCCGTGCTTCAAGGGGTACGAAAGTCAAGCTATGGTTACGGTATCTAAATGAAAGCTGTTTGCCTGACCAAGAGTAATTGACTGATACAAACTTGATTCAATTCGAACAACTAGAACACTACAGGAATCAAAAATGTCACTTTCAGGCCTAAAAATGGTTAAAAATGGTAAAAACCTTGCTCTGCGGGTTACGGTAATCACAATACAGTTGCGCTATCTGAATGGAAGTTGTTTGTATTATCAAGGGGAGCCGATTGATACCAAATTTGGCCTGATTAGTTCAAGTATAACACCACACGGACCAGAAACAATCCAAAAAAGGCCAAAAAAGCCAAAAATTGCGAATATTGGGTTACTGTAGCAAAATTTTGCAACGGTACTTGCAACGGTAGTTGCCCTAATACCCGTATTTTGATTTTTGTCTCCGTTGCTCTACAATTTGTTGACATACCAGGAAATACCCTGTACGCATGCGGGCGACCGATATTGTAATGCTTCGTTACTTCTTAATGGGCAATCGATTTTTTTTTATTTTTTGCATACATATAGCATTTTTCAAGGGCTTTCAGAATTACTTAGCAACCCTACTCCGTTCTCGCTTTAAAAATGCCTAAACATAGCAAAAAACCACAAACTCTTTCAGTTTTTCTTAAATTTAGAACATAAAACAGCATTTTTTGTATAATAATGTTGTATAATAAGCACAAAAAATATGCGCGAGCACAAGCGAAATCGATTGGTTTTTGAATTTTGTTAATAGCTTGAAGCAGAAGCGAGCTAGAGCTATGTTTCTGAAGGTCGCTCAAAAAAAAACGATTTTTCTTAGTATTTGACTATAAAAAAGGTCAAATTAAAAAACCAATATGATTTTCAAACTCAGCGCGTCGAGCCGGTTCGATTGGTGCTAAATTCGTCAAAATTTGAGAATTTTTCAAAAACTCTGCCTAGAGGTGTGGATAGGGTTAGGGGAAAAAAAAAAATCCGGATTTTTTTTTTTAAATTAAAAAAAAAATTTTTTTTTAAAAAAAAAAATTTTTTTTTTACAAGTTAGGTTTGTTCGAAGCGTCTCGTCGAGCTGAGTTCATCTAGACTATTTTCAGAACGATCCGGGAAACTATAAGAGCGAAAATCGTGTTTTATTGAAATTATGTCCATTTCATAGAGGGAAAGTTGCATTTTCAACAGTAAAACAGGGCAATTTTTCACGTGTACTTGAATATTGAACCGTTCTTAGTGGTTCCTCTTTAGAAAATTACCAAAATTTGACTGTGTTCAAAAATTCCTGTTTGCTGTAGCTAAGTCGGCAACCCCTGTCGACCCGGTCGCCCCCCCCCCAAGACACTTACTTTCAGGTTCAACCAGCTATGCTATCTGCCACATGGCGAGAGCCCACTCTTCAAATCATCCTATCGAAAACACGTACCATGATTTCGCGATCACGTTGCGGGCAACTGACAGACGCAAGTTTAACACGTTAGTTTAGCTCAGCACGCAAGTTTTAACATGTGGCCATGTTATCGGGTATCTGAAAAACGGTCGTGTGATGTGGTATTAACCAACATCTCCGCTCAAATTGTTTAACAATATATCGCACAACTCCATTGTAGACCTATAACATACGCCAATCAACAAGATATCATGTTCATCTCATGGCCTACCGACTGAAAAACATGTTCTAAGTTGCAAGAAAACGATTTCTGAAACGATATTTCAATTCAGTTAAGTCATTTCAACGCTAAAAATTGACTCTAGAAGTCATCCAAATCGAAAAACATGGAGTACGTCGGTCAAAATGACCAAATAATGACATTCACCTAAGCACACAAAGAAGTTGGGAAGAAAATTTGGTTTGAACTTTCAAAAAATTATGCCATAAATCGAATTTTCAGAGCAAAGTAGAAGAAAAAATTTTCAAAATTTTTTTTTTAAGTTTGAAAAAAAAAATCCAAATTTTTTTTTTAAAAAAAAAAACGAAAAAAAAAATAAAAAAAAAATTTTTTTTTTCAAAGCCCCTAACCCTAGGTGTGGAGGCCGGGTCGGTCGACTCAAAAAGCGAGTCTTAAACAACCAGATTATTTAAAAAAGCACACCATTTCATATCAGGCAATAAATAGGCATTACTCTCCATAAATAGTCGAATAAAAAGTCTACTCTGCACGCAATAAATAGTCGAAATCTACAGTACTCTGCATTATACGGAATCAGCTGATTCGTTTATGGTAACGGTATGTATGCTTTCTGTGCGAACCAGCATGCATACCGCAACCAATCAGCTGATTCCCTGTAATTGAGAGTTCGACTGTAGTGATTGACCATTCAAAAACAGGTGTCAGGAAAAAGCGAACATGCAATCGACTTACACTGTGGAGCTGACATTCACGATTCTCGAAGGCACCGATTCTTTGAGTCGCTCAAGCAGCAACACGGTCAGCAGGAAATGGCCAAAATAATTGGAAGCCATCGTTTGCTCCAGCCCATCTGGCGTCAATTTGAATTCGCTTTCGCCTTGAAAGAACGTTTGTTTTTGCCGAGATTATCTAACTATTCGTTCATCGAAACAAAACCATGAAACCTACGGAAGAGCCGAGTAAACGTGGCAGCATTTTTCAGGGTGCAAGGAGCGCGCGAAATTTGAATGAAAAAAAGACGGTCAGAAACTCATTTGTTTGTCAAATTTGACGTGTTAAAACATAGCTACGCGGTCACTAATTACTGCTTCATGAATTCCCCTTAATTTATTCTTCGTGCTATTCTGTTCATTCTTTCTCCCTTGCACACACGACTGCGAATTATCCTGGCGTTCTTCAAAAAGACAACTCCTAGTATACGACTAAGCCGCCTTGATGTAGAATACAAGGAGAAAGGACTGCCTTAATGATTCGGTCATACCGTAGTGTCTCGCTGAATCAAACAATCTGGCACAACACAAAACCCAAAAATAAACTCCACCCAACTCTCCGCTCACCTCCCTGGCCAGCATTACAAATCAGACAGTCAATCTGCGGACACAACTCCAGTATTTCATTGGCCGCATTTCGCACGCTCGACAAGTCATCCAATGAACAGTGCACCAGACTCAGCCGACCGCCGCGAACGCACACACGTTCCGTCTGAGAGGCGTTCATATTGTAAAATGCGATTGTTCACAGTCCAATTCTATAACATATCCAACTAGCTGATTGGTTGATGCATGCATTCGGTGCATGAATTGCTGTGGAGGCGGAGTTTCGTCTGCGTAGAATCCATATGCATCGCACGTGACCACCAACCAATCAGCTAGTTGGATTTGTTATAGAGTTAGACTGTAGACCTTTGCAACTGGTCGGCGCCTGGAGTAGTCTCATATTCCGTTGTGCAATTTCACACTGTGTATGCCGCAAAAACAAATCAACAGTCAAACAACAACAACAACAGCCTGTTGTTCTGCGTCCGAACAGTTCATTGATGAAGTCTTGAATGTGGTATTTATCTTTGATGAGTTTTCTTGCGTTTGTTTTCTCACGAAAATACATTTTCCAGTTATTTTTTTCACATTCTGTTCATATGTTTGTTTGCGAGACTGCGCAACATCACTATGTGTTACAAAGCATCAATGTGTTCAGACCAGTGATCAGTTTTATAAAAGTTTAGTTGTCTAAGGGGGCATTCATGAAGACACATTTACTGACCGCATAGCTATGTTTTAACTAGGGATGGAGCCGGTTCCGGTCCGGATTCCGGATTCCGGCGCCTAAAATTGGATCCGGATCCGGTCCGGATTCCGGCGCAATTTTGCCGGATCCGGCCGGAATGGCCGAGACCCGCGAATTAACCAGTTGATTCCTCCGTTTCAGAGCTGTTCAATGGTTTGACAAATTTGTTTCGGTGCTTTGTTGGTTTTGTTGTTGTGCATTTGACATGTGATCAGTGAGCGTTTCTTTAGTTTAGTTTCACGGCTTTTGTCTTGAGTGGTAAACTTATGTGCAGCATCGTCCACTTTAAAAAGCGTGGCTGCCAGCTTTTGGCCGACGTTGTTGATGAACAATAGCAGGTTTTTTTTGAAATCAGCCATCTTCGTTGGTCATATTCAGTTAGCTGTCAAACAGTTGCTTTTTGTGAGCCCCAGAACACCAGCGATTTTAGCGACGTGTGTTACCGTGGGTGTGCGGGGGTGCCGTGATCCACTAAAACCCGACAAACCCCCCAACGACGAATCCACGAATCCATTTCAATGGTGTTGCCCGCCGTTTGCGCACTGAAGCAGCGCATCAAACAAGTCGATGACAGCATCAGTACATTGGTACGACGAAAAAACGCTGCTGACCAGCATCGACACACGCTACCGTGCGCGTTTCCACAACGAATCCAACATCATGGCCACGTACGTTGATCCGCGATTCAAGAATACTGCAGTCGTCTTCGAAAATGAAGGCGCGATTTGTTGTGAACTACTTCACATTGCAAAGAAAATCTTGAAACGACCGGAGACGCCCACAAACTGCGACGATACATCCGAGATCGCGAACAACGACGATGACGAAAGTGAACGCGAGCCCGAACCAAAAAAGAAATCGACTGGCCTCTACGGAGGCATAGAGTTTAACGCTGCGCGACCGCGCAACCCGTCAGGCGAATCCAGTCTCGAAGACGAACTGCGCGGCGAAATGAATATGTACGAGTCGGATGATTTTATCGACGAACCGGGCAAAAGTGATCTAATGCTAGACTTTTGGCGGCTGAACTCGTCTAAATACCCCAAACTATCGACAATCGCGCGCAGATACCTGGCACCGCTACCAACAAGCGTGGCAAGCAACGAATGTTCTCTGAAGCCAGGCAGGTGTTTGTGTACAGCCAATCTCGTCTGTCAACTCAGAACGCCGAAAAGGTCATGTTTCTGAATGGAGTGTTGGCAGCACTTGATTATCCCTATGCGATGTGAATTTTGTCAATTGTTGTTGTAATTTTTGGTTGGTTCACGTGCTGTGTCTTGCTGACTTTGTTTCTGTGTCTGTGCTGTTTTATGCTGAAAATGTGATGAAGAAGCGACGAAATGTGCGTAGATGTTTTTTAGACAAAAAGGCCATTCCGGTCCGGATTCCGGCAATTTTTGCCGGATCCGGCCCGGCCGGAATGGGCTTTTGCCGGATCCGGCCCGGATTCCGGCAAATTTGCCGGATCCATCCCTAGTTTTAACACAGCTACGCATCACTAAATACTGCAACATGAATGCCGCTTAATAGTGCTACACCACTGAGCCGCTGAATAAAATGAAGAAACATCACACAGTTGCGTTTTTCACGATTCGCCAATGTTTGCTGCTCTTCAACGTGACGTGAGGAAAATGAAATTTGTTGATTCATGAATTTTTCCAGACGCTCAATCCCATGATTGTAGCACTATTGGACTGCAAAGCTTTAATAAACTCGACCCAGCACTAAACACCTGTATCCTGGCGATCGACTGTTCGGCCTTCGCCACATTTCGACAGACGCAAACGACGTGCGCGCCACGGTTGTACAGTTCGCTCGCGGTCGCTTCGCCGATGCCTGTCAGCATTTTTTTTTAATGAAGAAATGAAACGAAATGAAGAACAACCACAGCAATTCCGAGGGAGAAGGGGGTGAGACGGACTGTTTGGATATTTCTGCAGATGACATCAGTTTGATGGGACAAGGGTTGATTGGTAACATCATATGAAAAGGGTAAAAAAACCGCCGCCTCCCCAGAGCAATGCCTGCATCACGTGGAACACCAACCAATCAGCTGATTCCCTATAATTTAGAGTTCGACTGCATAATCAAAAATATCAATGAACAACGCACACCCGATGAAGCGCCAGTCAACACGAATGTTCGCCCAGTCAGATTGAAGTGATCCGTTGCGAAGCGACCCGAAGTGAGACGCATGAACAAACGGGTGACGAGTGGAATTGAAAGCAACAAGCCGATCACGTAGAGGAACATTGCTGATTGGTGAATTCATGCGCGCTCAGCTGCTGCAACTACCGGCGCCATGCTTCATGCCAACAAGACATTGGAAGGTGAGTAGCTTACACCAGGAATGGCAGGCACCTCGTTTCCCTACATAAGTTACACATTACCATTACCTCACTGCTCTTTTCAACCAAGCTTCCATTTCTATTCCGACATTCAAGCACACACGGTGCGAGCTTCTAGAATACCGGAGACCGTTCGTCCACCGATATCGAGGTACGGCTTTCAGACCGTTCGGTCTGGTTCCTCCCATAAAAAAATAAAACTAAAAGCGTCATCGTTAATTGTGGTACATCAATACTGATGACGGAATAACCGAGAGAACCGTCAATAAAATAACCGCAAAATTTAGAAGTCACATTTATTTGCGAATTCGTATCACTACACACAGCATCGAACAAAACGCACGATCACAAATTGCTTGAAGCAATGCTAAAAAAACACTAGAATTTTCTGTGTTATGTGTGTTCTGTTGCAAAAAAATGGTACAAAAAACAACAGAATACAGAAACGACATACGAATAGAAATTTCTGAAATAGAAACTTCACAATTCTGAACTTCACAATCATTACACCAACTAGCCAAAAGAACAAAAAAACTGAAGTACATACCGGCAGAAACGCTTCCTAAAGCAGAAGTCGAAAAGAAAAAACCCATGGTCAGATCAACAAACAAAACACAATACAACCGTCAACCGACTAATCAGAGAATGGTTTTTCTATGAACAGCTACGAACGAATATTAAAAAACACTCTTAACAACATTTCTTCACAACGACCATGCCATTTCAAACGCCTTCGTCAGACCAACGTCGTTATAGTTGAACGACAGGAAACCTGAACAGAAAACGACTGAGTTTGCGACACAAGTTTTGATGTGCAGTCCACATTTGCTACTCAAATGCGTTCGCAGACACGACGGCGTGTCTTAAGGGCTCTTCTGGGCACAATGTCACTTCGGGAAATTTGAACTGCCGCCTTGATGCGTGAACATATCATGCGCGCATATACGGCCGAACGAATGAACTGTGGGATCAACGATCTTACACATTTGATCTATCTACTACCAACAAAAGAAATTTCAAATCTTGATTGAAATCGCAGGTCAGATCTCAAACTGCCGCCAATCAGAATCAGCCTGACTTTGAAAAAACGGGAGCTTTCACCAAGTACACAGACGTGGTGGTGCTCAGCTCTCAACAAAACTGAAAAAACCAGCAACTACCGTCTATCTCGGTAATATATGCAACTAGCTGGTTGGTTCGTCATAGCAATTCTCAGCGCTGATTGGTTGGTATGTGCAATTCTCAGCGCTGATTGGCTGGTCTTGAGCAATTCTCAGCGCTGATTGGTTGGTCATGAGCAATTCTCAGCGCTGATTGGCTGGTCATGAGCAATTCTCAGCGCTGATTGGTTGGTCATTACGTGATGTTGCATATATTTTTCAGATCGACTGTACATTTTTGTTGCGGCCAACTCACCGGCAAACATCAGTGCCGAGAAGACGTACAGGCCGACGTGCGACAGTTTCGCCAGTGTGTTACCGATGACAAACGGGCGCGCGTAATCAGACGTCACTCCGTGGAGACCCCTGAAAAGGGTGCAGGTGCAGGGATTTTTTTCAGGTGTATTGAGGTGTAAAGTTAGGTGTATGGCGTAGATTACGCATTTTGCCATTTATTTCGGTTTTCGCAAAGAGAAAACGAGTTTATGCATGAAACAGAAAGAAATGACTGACAGTGATTTTTTCAATAATGCAAACCAAACTCCACCGCCACAGCAGTGCCTGTACAAAAAGCACGCATACCTTCTTATCACCAACCAATCAGCGGATTCCCTATAATTTAGTTCGACTCTAAAATTTAGATTTTTTTTCTCAAAAAGTCGGTTTTGCTACTTGCAGAAATTTGGCAAAAAACTGCAAATGAAATTTGGTTTCGACTGTATGTCATGATAGCGCTAACCAATGGATGTGCATGCAAACGGCGATTGAGAGCGCGTAGTCGATGATTGGCGAATGGTAGACGACAGCCAACGGGAATAATGGCGCCATTAACGCCGCTGAGTAACGCTCAATAACGAATTTCTTCGCGTGCGCTGGCGGCAGGGCAGCTGAGTGAGAAAGTTCACAGGTATAGTCGAACTCTAAATTATGGGGAAACAGCTGATTGGATGGTAATTACGGCATGCATGCTTTCTGCGCAGAAATTGCTGTGGGGCGGAGTTTAGTTTGTACAGAAAGCATGCATACCGTGATCGCCAACGAATCAGCTGATTCCCTATAATTTAGAGTTCGACTGTAAAACATAAACAATGGCGTGTTGTCGGTGTGAAATGTGACTCAATGTGAATTTCGTTATCACGTTTCAGTTGCACAAAGATTCTGATTCCAGCACGCAATAGATTCGTTCGAGTGAGCAGAAAACTCACATGACAAAAACAGTGAAATTGTGAATGCGCATGGCCTGTATTTGAATCCGGCACGCTGATTGGCTGCGTCGAGCGAGCTGGTTGCAGCAATCAGGGAGCTCAATTCAAATTCAAAACTTGCCAATCCAATCAGCGTCTTGTAATACACAGTTTGACAGAATTTTTTTTTTATTTCTCGGACTGTGCAAACAGTTCATAAATACAGTGCAGTGCAGCCTCCGTTTGCAGCTTGTTGCATGATGCTGAAAAACGAAACAAACCGAACACACACCACACAGGACGTGTTGACGTTGAATTTCTTAAAAAACGAAACAAACAGGCACTCAAGTTGTTTCCCCAAACACACGACACACACCTTCGCTCGTGTAGGCCGTTCGTGGTACCGCGTTTAACACCGGCCGAGTCAAAAGTGTGCCGTCATTTCTCGCCGTCGTCGTTGCTCCGATGGCCGACGACAAATTTCTGCAAATCTTTAAGATTATTTTACTCCTCATCGCCAAAAAAACTTAAAATAAAAGAAAAACACGCCAAACCTGGACGTGGCTGCCAGAAGCATGGCCGGCTTCAGCTGCGGTTTGCCGCCGCCACAAAATGAGCGAAAAACATGAGAGGACAACATGGCAGCGTTCGTTTGTTTGCGTTGGACTGCAAAGTACGGTTTTCTCACCGGAAATGAATCTAAAAAACGAGTTTTTACGATCAAGGCAGATTTTTTGACAATGACAACGCGTCAACGCGGTTCGATCGAATGCACCCACTTTTGTTTTGTCGACCATCAGATTTTTCTCCGTCATTTTGAAATTAAAAAAAAATTGAAAAAACATATTTTTTAAATTAAAAAATTGAGATTTCGTTCACTTTTTTCGGCGCTATTTTTATTTGCAGTGCAAAACAACGCGAGCAAACCAAACCGATCCCAACGGCCTGGCTAGAGATGTGAGGGTCAAAAAAAATCTTTTTAATTTTTTTAAAAAAAGTAAAAAAAATGAGCATTTTTTTATTGAAAATTTTTGAAATTTTTTCTTTAATGTGCCCTGAAAATGCCGTTTTTGGCATAATTTTTCGAAAGTTCAACAAAAATTTTCTTTGACTTTACCTTGTCACTTAGTCTTCAACGCTGCAGGTGGTGTGGTATTCTGGATTGATTTACGGTATCCTAATAGTCTAAACGGGATCATGATCATCGCATCGCACGTACCGTACCGTTGGCTGAGAGCAGATTTAGGCACGCACCGCGCACCTGAACATTGTGGAATATGCAAAGGCGTACCGTAACGAGTAAAATAAAGACAGTCAGCGAAAGAGGAGACAAAAGAAAGAGAAATGTGAAGTAAAAACGGCACAAACAATGCAAACTGACACAAACAAACTTGTTTTAACTTTTCTTGAACATGTTTCTATTTTTTCTTGTCCAAAAAAACGCAAAAACATGTGTAAACTGTGATTGGAATTGGCAGATAGAGTGAATCGGCTATTTTTCATTCGACGGATGACGAATAGCGTCGTCGCCGTTGTATACTCACAGACAGAAATTGCGTTTGGAGTTTGTCTCGTTGCGGTGCAATCCATGCAAAAGCAAAAAATCACCATTTGTCGTCAGTCGCCGCGCCGATGGCCCGATCTGCACCAGTCGGACCAAATGGTCAAAACTCAGCTCCGGTTACATCCGTGATCCGTTTGTCCGACGTTTTTGTGCTTTCTTATGCTTTATTTTTTAGTTTTATTTATTTGTTCGCGCAGCGGTTCCGGAAACCATTAGGTACCAAAGTCCGGTGGAAACGGGCAATACTGCCCCGAGCCCAATTTACCTTCGGCTCTAGAGGGAGTAGATCATTTAGATGTTATTGGTCACTTTAGTTTCTTTATTGTGTGTCTTGTCCGCAGCGGGGTTCGAATTTTGCGCTACAGACGCAACATCATTTGTCCTGATAAGCATCGGCGTGACGCACGCTTTCTATGCAAGCATTGCTGTGTGGAGGTGGAGTGGAGTGGGCAGTGGGTAGAAGTCCGCTGCACAGAAAGCGCACTCACACGTGATCACAAACCAATCAGCTGATTGCCTATAATTTCAGCTGACGGCGGCGACAAGCGCCATCATCACAAACAACGACATCGGCATCAATCCGTCACAAACCGCCATTTGTTTCGAAAATAACGTTTGTTTTTCGAGAGTCCGATTTTTTTGGTCTTGTTGGATCAAGTTTGCTCTGATTTGTTTTTGTTCAGATAAAACTTTTTTTAAATTTTTTTGTGAAAAGAAACCGGTTTTTTACGGTTTAAAATTTTTTAGGCTTTTTCCTTGAAAATTTTTTCCAGCTTCAGAATAGTGCTCTGGATTTTGCCAAACACACAACTGAGCAAGAAAACAACTGACTAAAACCTGTTCTTGTTCGGTTTTGTGAAGAATAAGCAACGGCGTTCTAGTCACCAACAGGCAGCAGAACTCAACGCAATAAGACAATTGAGTGGTGGATTCGACGACTAAAAATTTAGATTTGTTTCGACGACTGAAAATTCTAATTTCCTGTTGGTAAAAAAACCGGTTTCTTCTCATGAAAAAAACGGTTTCTTTTCGTGCCATCCCTACCAGTCGAGCTCCGGGAGAATAGCGATTTTGTGCTTATTCGCACGGCAATTGTACTTTTGCGGCCCAAGAGATTGCGGCCTGGACGATTGCGGCCGAAGCATAGCGGCCTGAAGGATTGCGGCCTGGACGATTGCGGTCGAAGCATAGCGGCCTGGATGATAGCGGCCTGGGACGATTGCGGCCTGGGACGATTGCGGCCTGGGACGATTGCGGCCTGGGACAATTGCGGCCTGGGACGATTGCGACCCACAAAGTTTTTATGCTTTGTCACCTTTCCAGGTCAAATTGGGAATTTACTTGTGGCATTCACCGTGGATTGTTAATGGATATCAAATTGTGCTAGTCAAGGAAAGTTGTTCGCATTTTAAAACTAAAATCATTGATTTTGTGTTTAATGCTCGTTTTCGGTTATTGTTTGCAGCAGTTTCGATTATATTTTATATTTGTTATCGGTTCTCTGATGGTGTTTGTGCATTGTTATGTTTGTGGACTACGATTCAGTTCAATTCAAAAACTACCAACTTTCAAACTGACTGGGCACTTAGACATTTGTTGTTGCATTTCATTTTATTTTTTCCGTTCATTTGCACGCACCGGTTTTGGAAACTCAAAAAATACCTTGTTTGTTGTCCGAATCCCTATGTTTGAAAATCCAAGATTTTGGAGGTTTGATTTGAAACAAATGCTGGGGTGGGGTCTCTGCCTGAGGACTCGAATCGAGACAAAAAAGATTTTCAGATATTTTTATAACAAAGTACAGTTTTAATTTTAATGGGAATTTTTTGTTTGTTTAATTTCAAATGATTAAAAAATTTGATAATAAATTGAACAAAACAAGGCGCAGATGAAATATAGCTCTGCTCGGCGACAAGGAAAGTTGAGCATGGAGGATTTCGATTTCGGGTTCTAAGAAAAAATAATCACTAATCAATTTTTTAAAATAAAATAAAATTAAATTAAAATTTTAAATTAAAAAAAATAATAAAAACTTTTTTGAAAAAAATTGAAAACTCGTGTGCGGGTATGACAATAGGAATAACATAACCAGTTGCGTGCGACTAAGACAATGACAAAGCTTCAAAATTTCGTGGGCCGCAATCGTCCCAGGCCGCAATCGTCCCGGGCCGAAATCGTCCCAGGCCGCAATCGTCCCAGGCCGTAATCGTCCCAGGCCGCAATCCTTCAGGCCGCAATCGTCCTAGGCCGCAATACTTCAGGCCGCAATCCTTCAGGCCGCAATGCTTCGGCCGCAATGCTTCGGCCGCTATCTAATGGGCCGCAATCGAACGCACGCCATTCGCTCCGACTGACACTCCAATCAGAATCACACACGCCACACACCAGCCAATCAGAATCAGCTGACGTTTTATCTTCCACTTTTTGACCACCCACCAAACATGATGCCAAATTCTGCCCATCACAGTTTCATCTGTCAATTCGTTTCGTTTTGCATTGCAGAGTGAAACCGATGGTCGAGATCAATTTGCTGCGCGTGCACAAGAAACTGCGCTCAAAGCGTCTCGCGCCTGTCTTGGTTCGTGAGATCACGCGAAGGGTGAACATGTAGAGCATATTCCCGGTTGTGTTCACTGCTGGTATCATCATACCAAAACAGATTTCATCTTGCCGGTAACACTCCCGCTGTCATGCGTGCGCTTTCTATCACGTGAATTTTTAGTCCACTACTGTTTCCTTGATTTACTGTTTGTCAAAATCAGTTCAACTTGAATAAAAGACGCTTCTTGTTTTCCAGCTGCTGCACAGACCGTTGAATCCAAAGAAACAGATTGATGTTGGCTTTTCGTATCTGTCGCGTGACGCGTGAGCGCACACGGATACTGTTCAAACTGCATGATTTTTTGTGAGTGTGTTGACGTCGTCATGACTCATGTTTTAGAAAAACATCAACCAGTTTAACTGTCCAATTTATCGCGAAAAAGAGTTTTTATATGAAGTTCTTTTATTATGTGTTGACTGGCTTAAAATTGCTTTGACACGATTCAATGTCTGCTTGGTTCAAATTCAAATGCAGCCAATCAGCTGGTTGCATACAAACAAATTTGGATGCAACCGCGAATCTTTCCAGGAGCCGCACATTGTCGGTTTCAGCCAGATGACCACCGCCGACATCCCGGGCGCCTACAGATTCTTCGCATTTCTATATTTGACTTGGTTGTGATGTTGTTCATATCTGGCTGTGATAAAATTGTCGAACAAAATTGGTTCAGTGTCAATGATCGACAAACCCACAGTTGTTGTGTTGCATTTTTTTTGTTTTGCTTTGTTGTTTTGCATTTGTGAGACAAAAAACATTGCAGGAGAAGTTAAATTTGTAGCTTCACACGCATGTGCATCGCCGCATTCATTTTCTTTGTTGAGATCTTTCTTGCAAAAGCAGTTGTTGCTTCTGGATTCGGAACGCAACCAAATCGACCCAACGGCGTCGGTGTCGCTGCAAAAAACATGGAAGTGCATAACTACGCGACCGTCGACGTCCTTCCTGTCATTTTTCTTTCCGTCGGTCACTGACAAATTCGATGTCCCTGTCATTTTTCTTTCCGTCGTTCACTGACATATTCAAATCACTATTTTTGCAATAAAAGCGTTGTTTAAATTTTTAAACAAAAAAAGAAATTTGAAATGGCTCTTTTTGGGTTACGGTAGTTTAGACTAATAGGCCAACCATTGATTTATCGACTGTTTTCAGCCTTGGTGAGTGATGATCGACTCGCGCATTGAAGTACTTGACTCTTGAGCGTCGCAAAGGCTAGTTCAACAAATTCCGATGTCGCTAAGGTGAGATTAGAGATGTCAAGAAAAAAAAATTTTCTATTTTTTTTTAAATTTTTTTTTTAAATTTTTTTTTTAAATGAAAGTTCAGAATTTTTCAGGGAGTCCGAATATCACCATCTGAGGAGCCACCGACTTACCATATGACCCCCACTCATATGGGAGGAGGGTGAAAATTTCAGACTTGGTTTCGGCGACCCCATTTTCCCACCGACGACATCACGTCTCGTGTTTTGCCTCTCAATTCACCTCAAATAACACGGAAACAAGTTCAACAACAAACCGGTGTGATCATGACGACACGAGGCGAAACAGCAACGAGCAACCAACGAAGTTACGCTTGCAGTGGCAGACAGTGCAATTTCGACCTTTCGAGATCCTGAAAAACGATGCATAAATGTGAGTTCTCTGCTTCTATCTCACCTTAGCGGCATCGGAATTTGTTGAACTAGCCTTTGCGACGCTCAAGTACTTCAATGCGCGAGTCGATCATCACTCACCAAGGCTGAAAACAGTCGATAAATCAATCCAGAATACCACCTGCAGCGTTGAAGACTAAGTGACAAAGTAAAGTCAAAGAAAATTTTTGTTGAACTTTCGAAAAATTATGCCAAAAACGGCATTTTCAGGGCACATTAAAGAAAAAATTTCAAAAATTTTTAATAAAAAAAATGCTCATTTTTTTTACTTAAAAAAAATAATAAAATTTTTTTTTTTTAAGCTTACATCTCTAGGTGAGATAGAAGCAGAGAACTCACATTTACGCATCGTTTTTCAGGATCTCGAAAGGTCGAAATTGCACTGTCTGCCACTGCAAGCGTAACTTCGTTGGTTGCTCGTTGCTGTTTCGCCTCGTGTCGTCGGTGGGAAAATGGGGTCGCCGAAACCAAGTCTGAAATTTTCACCCACCTCCCATATGAGTGGGGGTCATATGGTAAGTCGGTGGCTCCTCAGATGGTGATATTCGGACTCCCTGAAAAATTCTGAACAACTTTCATTTAAAAAAAATATTTTTGAAAATTTTTTTTTTTAAAGAAAAAAATAGAAAATTTTTTTTTCTTGACATCTCTAGGCCTGGCAAACAAATAACAATCAGCAAGTCAAACAAATAAAATGAAAGTGAAATGAAACATTGAATTTTGAAGTGATGTTTTGTGTTGGAATTATTCAATTCAATTGATCACTTCTTCAGCGGCGGGCGCAACAATCGACAATAGCGCTTCGCGCCCTTGCTGTTTTGGCTGATGAAACATGTTTGCGGATGATCCGAAGTATTTGAAAAAGTGAGTTTTTTCACTTCCATTCTTTCGTTTGCTTTGAAACTGCAGTAAAACAGAATTATGGTTGTTCAACAAAAATGAAAATAAAAAAAATAGAAAAACAAGAAAACCAATTGAAAAAATTCGAAAGGTGTGCTCATATTTGACAAGCGAAGCGTCATTTGGAATGAACCGTGGCAAAAGTAAAACCAGTAAAATCACCGGTGATTTTTATAAATTTCAATTTTGCTGATCTCCCTCTTCCCTTCAATCGCCCAGCACTTTCCACAATTCCACTGCAGGCACATCCGCACGAATGGCATCGACGTGCATCCCACTGAGAAAGCGCTGGTCGTTCGCTACGAGATGGAGGCGACGATTCTCGGGGAGTTCGGCGATCCGATGATCGGCGAGCGCAAGGAGCTGCAGAAAATGTCCGCTGCTGCTTCATTTTTGAAAATCTCTGGAGCTGTTTTGTTTTGTTTTGGGTTTTGTTGAAATTCTTATCATCAAGGAAAAATTTCTCAAAGATGGGCGTTTTTTCTTGAAAAATGTGGCCTTTCCGTTGTGCTGCACCGTTACATTGTGAACGTATTTGTTGTGATTTTTTTCCATTGTTCAGCGCACTGATTGGTTGTTCACGCTTCAGTGACACCAATCGCTAATTAGTGACTAGCTTGTCATATTATAAATGTGCATTCATGAAGTATGCTGTTTTCGCGACACCTGTTTGTGCCTCGGATCTTCCAGAAACGATAATGCACGACGTGTGGTTGCAGTTATTCGTTAAGTGTCCCTTCAGAGCTCTGTGTTGTGTTTTTTTGAACGTTGTTCTACAGCACGCCATTTCACGCTTTCACGTGCCTCGATTCATATGCCACGAACGCAACAACCAATCAGCGCACACCATATACAAACAAACTAACGCTCTCGTTCAGTCGTTTATCGAGAGACCCAGAATACTGTATTAGTATGGTTATATAGGGACAGAACCCCAATTAATACAGTAATAATCCTGATAATCACCAATAATTACGTACTATTAGCTATAAACAGAGTAAAACAGTCTATTTGCTGTTTTGAAACTTTTGTTTTGCAGTATTCGACTGAAAGATCTGCACGACTCTACGGACACGACAGCGCTCGCACGTGAAGTCGTCGACAAATGCAAACTGATCCAGGCGAATCGAATCGCCGAGGTTGAACAGTTGATTTACTACCTGCAGAATCGCAAAACGAAATCAGGTATCATGAGATTACTGTTCGCTGTTTTGTGCGACTTGCTAAACGTTTGGTTAATTTGTACAAACAACTAGCTGATTTGATGTGACTTTTGAACTTTCGCTCACATAATACAAAAAATATTGACGATTCCAAAAAAAACGAATTTCTCCCAATTTTCAGACGCACTAAAAGCGCAGAGTCTGAACACCGAAAATAACACAAAGTCACCCAGCACAAATTTTGGCATCGTCGAACACAAAGACACCCAGCAGGAGCGTGCGAGTGTGAATAAACTCGATGTTAGTTTGAAGTATCGAGTAAAATAGATTGTGTTACAGTTATTTTCACTTGAATTTGAGTTTTTCCTGCTTTTTGTGCTTGTTGGTTATTTAGTTTGTTTGCGGTGAATGAAACTGTTTGTTTGTAGATGCTGCAACGTCTCAAACAAACGCACAGGCACACTACTCACACACACACTGCCTGTGATTGTTTGCTTGACTGTGCAACGGAACGTCACTATGTCAAGAAACAAGGTGTACTGTACCTAGACGAAGCCTTTATGCTGAGCAGCTACTAAAATGCATTTTTTAAAAATTACTTTCAGGAATATATCGAGATGTTGTATGAAGACGTCCCGGAGAAGGTGCGCGGTACTGCGCTCGTGCTGCAGTTGGCAAGGAATCCGGACAACTTGGAGGAATTGATCAAAAACGGTATACAGTCCATTTGACTAACATTTACAAATAGCTGATTGGTTGGTTGCACACACGTGCAATTGATGCATGCATTTTGTGCAGGCGGCGGATGCATGCATTGCTGTGGAGGCGGAGTCTGTCCTGCACAGAACGCATGCATCACGACGTAGTCACGAACCAATCAGCTGATTGTCTATATAATTTCGACTGCTATTTTCTCAGAAACGCTGATCGGTGCGCTCGCGCGTGTGCTGCGTGAAGACTGGAAGAAAAACTTCGACCTCGCTACGAACATCACCTACACGTTCTTCTGTTTCTCAATGTTCTCGAGCTTTCACCAGATGATTTCGCATTTCAAGGTTGGTCGACCAATCAGAATGCATTCATTGACGTGGCTGCTATTCGGCAAAAGTATGTCGCGCCAATTTGTTAGCGTCTCATCTTGTTTTGAACGATGTTTTCTTGCTACCGTGTGTTTGTGTAAACCTATCACTTTTGTTTCAAAAGACTGGTCCAGAAGAAAGAACATATTTATCCACAAATGGGCTGTTGGATTTTTCAACTAAACCCGATGATACATTCGTTCTTCCAACTGTCATTCAGTCTCGCTTGCTCGGTATTTTGCTTCAAAAGTGGCAGGTTTTTAAACAAAAAAAACTTTATTCCAAAAATGCGAATACTCCGCTCGGGCGCTGATGCAGTGCAGCCGCCTTGAATGCCAGCCGACACTCTTAACGCAGATTGCGCAGAACGTTTGGTTCACTTCTTTGAGAAAAACCTAAGCATGGTCAAACAATTCTTCGCAGCAAAACGAAACTGAACAGTAGCGCCTCGTGTTGCAGGTCGGCGCACTCTGCATGCAAATAATCGAGTTTGAATTTGGCCGCTACGAACTGTGGAAAGAGGAATTGGAGAAGAGTCAGTCCGGTGGTCGCGTGACTTCGGCAAGCCAACGGAAATTCGACGCGTTGGTTGTGAAACAGGACCAGCTGTTGAGAGGTACATTCCGAAACGGGACATTTTGGGCAGCTCAGTGATTGGCTGTCTTCGATTCGGCTCATTGATTGGTTTGGCCGGTTCGATCTAGACAATCAGCATACGCGCTGTGTGATTCACGTTTTATTGCATTTTCATTTACAGTCTAACTCAATAACATATCCAACTAGCTGATTGGTTGGTGGTGCATGCATTCTGTGCATGAATTGCTGACAATTACGGGGCTCGGCTTGCACAGAGTGCATGCATCACGTGACCACCGACCAATCAGGTAGTTGCATATGTTGTAGAGTTTTAGACTGTAGTGCCGAATGCCAATGTCAACTCCAAATTTCAAGTTGTCCTTTAGTCTACGTTTTTCTATCGTCGTCAGTTTCAAATATTTTTCCGCGCTTTTCATATTTTCCCCGCACAATTTCAGTATGCACCTATCTTTTGCTGAATCTCTCTGAGGATGCAAAGGTCGAAGTGAAAATGGTGAATCGTGGTATCGTTCAAGCGCTCGCCAATTTGCTCGTCCGAAAACACAACTCGGATCTGATGATATTAACGATGACGTTTCTGAAGAAGTTGGCTCTGTATAAGGAGAATGTCGCTGTGATGGTGAGATGGGTGTTTTCTCGCTTTCTACGCCTGATTGTCTTGTGATTGATTGAAAACTTGAGCAATAAGCTTAGTTAAGGTCCGTTGATACTGACTTCTGTTGACCTACGTCGACGTGCGTCAAAAGCACGTCTCCATGAATGGTAGTATGTAATAATACGGGACCTAAAGTGACGTGCCGTGCCGTATACGCATACGTCTGTATGAACGGGCCTTAATTGAAAAAAACAAAAAACATTGATGACATTGCACCTTTTTTCGTTCGTCCAGTCCCAACAAAACGTCGTCGCCCGCGTGGCCGCTGTGTTTCCGACCGAGAACGTCGATCTGAAGATCGCAGCGGCCCGTTTACTCTACAATTTGTCGTTCGACGCGAAACTCCGTTCGGCGATCGTAGCCACCGGCGTGGCGCAGCATTTCGTGTCGCTGATTGGTTGGTTTGTTTTGGGATTTTGTTGTTGTTGTTGGGGATATTAGGCAAAGTTTTTCGAACGGGGCTAACCCGGAAAAGCGTACAGAACGCCGTCGAATAGGGTGCCCATCGAGTTTTCTCTGTCATTAAGTGCCTATACACCCCTCGGTGGGGCTCGATCCCCCGAGCACACAGATAAGAGTCTAACGCGCTACCACCAGGCCACGAGCGGTGCGACTGCTGTCAATGACGCCTACATATCTCCAGTAACTACTCGTGAGAGCCTTCGGGCACCAACAGAATTTCCATGCCAGCCACTAGATGTGTTCAACAGGCAGTAGTTTTGCACGACAATAAACAGCAAAAGCGGGCTGCCAGGCAACAAAGCTCTCGGATTTCCGACACCTTTGCCAATGTTCCGGTCTCCGTTTTACGGTCGGCCAAGAGAATGGAAGTATTCCTTTGGTGTATTTTCTTGACTGAAAAGCTGTTCACTTAAAGCGCAGCCACAGAACTTTCCACAAAACAGAAAATCCCCGGAGCAATGACACAGGAAACTCAAAATGAATGATGAGGAAGATGAAAAGAGATGTGCTGTTGATGAGTGCCCAGTTACGTTGACTTTTTTGGGAGCCAGTTCTGTTGATTGAGGTTAATTGAAGACACATTGATTTGCAAGATGTGCATCTTCTCCATCTTTGGGAACAAGGATTACGGTAGTTTTGCGTCATTTTTATTGTCACAATGTTAAAAGTGCCATTTTCCTAATCAACAGCAACATTTACGACATATTCCACAGTAAATATGTTTTGATTTGCTAGATGGCGTTCCGCAATTAACTTGCATTAACAGTGTTAATGTTGTTAATATTTGTGTAGTTCACATCAGGCAAAGAAAATACAATGTATATGCAATTAGGGTTGGCACAGGAAAAAAACCCGGTTTCTTTTCCGTTTTAAAACCGGTTTTTTTTCAGTTTTTTTTCTTGAAAAAATAAAGAACCGGTTTTTTACCTTAAAAAATTTTAAACTTCGTGGTCAAAAATCACAACTCTTTGTTTGATTGATAAAATGTAAAATTATATTTTTGAAAAAACGGTGCAATGAACTGTGTCGAACTGAACTGGTGAAGCATCATTTTGTAGAAGCTTTTGTGGCAAGGATCAAGTGAAATACGATGAAGACAAGGTGACTGCTAAACTAAGTGCATATGCAGACTGACTGACGATGTTGTCGATTTGCAAAGGGTAACTGATGAAATGTTATTTTTCGAACGCAATCCGCTACCGGTTTCACTTTGCAGTTCTGCAAATTTCGCCCCCTAATCGGGGTCAGCTATCCGTTCTCCTTGCAACCGTCCCTCCCCGCTCCTCACACCTACACGGTCACTGCCCAGCCTTTGTTTTCAATTTATTGAACGTGCTGCCCTGGATACCAATAAAAGCGAAATTGATTTGATTTGAAACAAAAAATTGGATAGCATTGGGTGGCAAAAATAGCAAATTGGGTCGGTTGTACGCCCGAAAACAGCATGTTAGGCTGCTCAAAATCACTAATTTTGATGTAATTCCTATTTTGAGTTCAAGAAGCCAAGTTCTGGAAAGTTTAGGAGCTGGGAAGCATTCGGTTTTTTATGGTTTTAAAACGGTTTTAAAACGGAAAAGAAACCGGTTTTTTTCCTGGAAATATAAAAAACCGGTTTTTTACCAACTCTATATGCAATAGATAGCGTATTATTAACCGTCCTTAGCGTATTATTAACCGTCCTTATCAACAGTACATTAACAGTGGTTTTTGCTCATCATACAAATAAAACTCGGCGCAAGATGAAAAAGATGTGGTAGATGCTAAACAATCGGGACTGTTGATGTGCCATCTTTCATATGAACACCACATTAACAGCTTTATTATGTGAGTTACTTACTGATGCAGATTATCAATGATTTAAATTTGAAATGTTGGATGATATTAGTGATGTGCCTGTTAATCAAACGTTAGTGTCCAAAGATGAAAGGGAAATGATTTATGTAACTAATGGAGAAATCAACTGTATTAACCGTACATTAACGCATCATGCAAATCATCACGTACATTTATCTTATCATCCAATGCGTCGTTTTTACGAAGATACGCTTAATAAAAGGCGCACAACCTCTCGTGTTCAGCCTGTTAATAGTGTTGATTGAAACCCCCATTTTTGGAAATTTTTTTTCGGGCCTGTTAATGCACCGTTGATTTTGAGTGATTTACGGCCTGATTTGCATCTTGCATATGTTTATTTTGTGTGATTTACGGCCTGATGCGCGCCATTAAGAGACCGTCCGCTATAAGTGGGTACATTTTTGCCCCTCGCAAAAAATCGATTTCGCTCATTTTTGGCACAAAGGTGCCGTTAAATCCCAATATGAAAGTTCCGGCCCGTTTTTGAAAAAAAATTAACCCCAACGTTTTCTACAGGCTTGCAAAGTAGGCCAAGTCGAAAAAAGTTGGTATTTTTCCCAATTTATAAAAAATGCTAATTTTACAAACTCAAAAAGCAAAATAGAAAAAAGTGATCGAAACAAAAGTTGTACTATTTTTGCTACTCTTTCACATGATAATATTATTGTTGTCAAAAACTAAACCAAAAACTTGGTACAAACAAAAAACTGCAAAAATTGAGTTTTTTTAATTTTTCAATTTTTTCACTTTTTTTGCCTTTAAAAGCTCAGAGTTTAAATTGACCGTTCCAAATTTTACAGCATCGTTTTTGCCGCAAAAAACTGGTCAGGAAACTTGTAAATTAAAAAAATTTCAGAGGTATATATATATTTTAGATATTTGAGTTACAACATTATCCGAAAAAGTGCGATTTTTTGCTCAGACCAAAGTAATTCCGTTTTTATACGTACATTTTTTTATACGTACGCTTGTGCTCACGCACATTTTTTATGTTAGCATTATTTTACAAAAAACGTTGTTTTATGTTTCAAATTTAAGAAAAACTGAAAGAGTTTGTGGTTTTTGCTGTGTTTAGGCACTTTCAAAGGATGCGGAGTAGGGTTGCTAAGTGATCCTGAAAGCACTTGAAAATGCTACAAGTGTGCAAAAATAAAAAAAAATCGATTGCGCATTAAGAAGTAACGAAGCATTACAATATCGGTCGCCCGCATGCATACAGGGTATTTCCTGGTATGTCGACAAATTGTAGAGCAACGGAGACAAAAATCCAAAAACTGGTATTAGGGCAACTTATAGCAAGGATTACGGTAGCTGAGTGAAAGTTGTTTGCTTTAAGGGGAGTCGATTGATGCTAAATTTGACTAGATTCGTTCAAGTATAACACTGTATGGACCATAAAGCCAATTTCATGCCTGAAAATGGTGAAAACTTGGTAGAATACCATTCTTCAAGGAGTACGGAAGTCAAGCGGTGGGTACGGTATTTGAATGAAAGTTGTTTGCCTGACCAAGAGTAATTGACTGATACAAATTTGATTCAATTCGAACAACTAGAACACTACAGGAATCAAAAATGTCACTTTCAGGCCTAAAAATGGTTATAAATAGTAAAAATCGTGCTCTGTGGGTTACGGTAATAATAATATAGTTGCGGTATCTGAAAGGAAATTGTTCGCATGATTAAGGGGAGCCGATTGATACCAAATTTGGCCTGATTAGTTCATGTATAACACCACACAGACCAGAAACAATCCAAAAAAAGCTAAAAAAACCAAAAAAATCGCAAATATTAAATTACTGTAGCAAAATTTCACAACGGTACCCACTTTTTCGGATTCAGCGCAAAAAGTTGCCCTAATACCCGTTTTTGGATTTTTGTCTTCGTTGCTCGTTTGCTTCGAACAATTTCCTTTCAGATACCGCAACTATATTATTATTACCGTAACCCACAGAGCACGATTTTTACTATTTATAACCATTTTTAGGCCTGAAAGTGACATTTTTGATTCATGTAGTGTTCTAGTTGTTCGAATTGAATCAAATTTGTATCAGTCAATTACTCTTGGTCAGGCAAACAACTTTCATTCAAATACCGTACCCACCGCTTGACTTCCGTACTCCTTGAAGAATGGTATTCTACCAAGTTTTCACCATTTTCAGGCATGAAATTGGCTTTATGGTCCATGCAGTGTTATACTTGAACGAATCTAGTCAAATTTAGCATCAATCGACTCCCCTTAAAGCAAACAACTTTCACTCAGCTACCGTAATCCTTGCTATAAGTTGCCCTAATACCAGTTTTTGGATTTTTGTCTCCGTTGCTCTACAATTTGTCGACATACCAGGAAATACCCTGTATGCATGCGGGCGACCGATATTGTAATGCTTCGTTACTTCTTAATGCGCAATCGATTTTTTTTATTTTTTGCACACTTGTAGCATTTTTCAAGTGCTTTCAGAATCACTTAGCAACCCTACTCCGCATCCTTTGAAAGTGCCTAAACACAGCAAAAACCACAAACTCTTTCAGTTTTTCTTAAATTTGAAACATAAAACAACATTTTTTGTAAAATAATGCTAACATAAAAAATGTGCGTGAGCACAAGCGAAATCGATTGGTTTTTGAATTTTGTTAATAGCTTAACGCAGAGGCGAGTTAGAGCCATTTTTCTGAAAATCCCTCAAAAAACGATTTTTCTTCTTTTCAAACATAAAAAGGAGTCAAATTAAAAAACAGTTGTGATTTTCGAACTCAGCGCATCGAGACGGTTCGATTGGTGTTAATTTTTTCAAAATTTGAAAACTTTTGAAAAACTGTGTTCAAGGGGGGGTCGGTATTCTGAAAAAGCCGATCTTAAATATGATTGTTGAATTTATTTCGTCGGTTGAAGGACTTGTTTTTTAATTTGATACGTGTGTGTCGTCTACTTAGAACAAACGCGCTGATAAGTTTTTGACCCCTCCATAATATTGTTTTCTTATGACGAAAAAAACTCAAGATTTCTTCATTTTAACTTTGCACCGAGAATATGGTTTAACAATTGTAAAATTTGAGTAAGCCACCTGACACAACATCCGAAATGGTTTATTTTTTATTATAATCGGGTGTGGTGATTATTTTGTTTTCATCGCGGCGAACTTGAGCTTCAAAACAGGAGCTTTTTCAGTCTGAGTAAAAAATGGCTCTTTTGAAAAACATTGAAAACTCGAAACTGCTGTTGATGCACCGTATGTTGTCTTTTCTTTAATGGTTTCTAGACCAGTTTTACACGGTGAATTACGTGGTGTTAAAAGTTTTTGGTTAAAATCCTTGTTTGAGGCTTTTACACACGGAAAAACAAAAAAATTCAAGTTAAAAAACCTTATTTGTTCAGAATTTTGCTTTGTACCAAGAACATAATTTGTTATTTGCAAAAAATAAATAAACCACGTGAAAGTCCATTCAAAATGCTACATTTTTCATCCCGGTCATTGTGGATGATTTTGCTATCGAGTACGTATAAAAACGGAATTACTTTGGTCTGAGCAAAAAATCGCACTTTTTCGGATAATGTTGTAACTCAAATATCTAAAATATATACCTCTGAATTTTTTTTAATTTACAAGTTTCCAGACCAGTTTTTTGCGGCGAAAACGATGCTGTAAAATTTGGAACGGTCAATTTAAACCCTGAGCTTTTAAAGGCAAAAAAGTGAAAAAATTGAAAAATTAAAAAACTCAATTTTTGCAGTTTTTTGTTTGTACCAAATTTTTGGTTTGGTTTTTGACAAAAATAATATTATCATGTGAAAGAGTAGCAAAAATAGTACAACTTTTGTCTCGATCACTTTTTTCTATTTTGCTTTTTGAGTTTGTAAAATTAGCATTTTTTATAAATTGGGAAAAATACCAACTTTTTTCGACTTGGCCTACTTCGCAAGCCTGTAGAAAACGTTGGGGTTGATTTTTTTTTCAAAAACGGGCCGGAACTTTCATATTGGGACGTAACGGCACCTTTGTGCCAAAAATGAGCGAAATCGATTTTTTGCGAGGGGCAATTTGTTGTCAAAATGTACCCACTTATAGCGGACGGTCTCTTAACCGCACTACCACCAGACCACTTGAGCAGCACGTGACTTTGAAGTGTTTTTGTGGTGACTGGGGATATATGGTGAAATCCAGAGTTGGCTTGCCTCTTGCCATTTCTGTGTCAATCTTGTCAGGGGACCAGTTTTATAAAAGCTTACTACACCACTAAGCGGCTGAATAAATTCATGAGACAACACATCTCAATTTCCTCATCATCAAGTTGAACAGTAAACCAGTGAATCAGTTTGCGTTGAAAACGGAACTGTGGTGTTTTACGATCTCATTCAGACTCAGAGACTCAGCGGTGCTGTACTACTTGACTGCAAAATTGGCTGAGCTTTTTACAAAATTGGCCCCTTGGTCGCGAATTTTGCGTTCGCATCTCGTCTCGTGGCGTGTGAACATCGAAATCACCAGAACAAAACCATACAAAGTGTTCAACTTCAAAACGATTTTTCCAGACACATTTTTTGTTGGATTTTTTTGCAGATTCTGATTGGACGATCTTATGAATCGTCGGATGTGCTGATGATGAAACTGATCAGGAACATAGCGAGCCACGACGACCACGTCACACAGCCGTACTTTGTGGTCGGTGCCCGGTTGATTATGGTTGATTGGCTTCTTGAACGTTGATAATTCGGAATATTTTGGTGTTTCGGTGTACACTGCTTATGGTTGCACTGTGAACTACAACTGTTTTCACTCTAGTTTCTTAAGGCGCGTTTAGCAATTAGTTTTTTGTGCGTACGCACGGACACGACACGTAAAAAATGGCCACGCGATTTAGAAATCGTGTCGTGTGTGCTATCTTAATGCATTACGGACACGATTAGTTTGCGCACGGGATTTAGAACGACGTTTGTGCGTACGGACGAAAAACTAAATGGTGTTTCCGCCTTTAACGAATCAAAAAAGAGCCGAAAATGACTGAATTTGAATAACTGAATCTGATCTGATAATTATTTCGCATCCCCGTAGTTTCAAGTTGTTTCAAAGGTTTGACTGCAAGTCTGCAAGCCAGTCGAAAAAACTGTGCAACGGCTACTACAGGTGCGCCAGCATCCAAGCTATCTATCTGAAGTTATCAAAAAATTATAATAAAAAAACATCGCTCACTCGTTTTAACCCTGGTCTGGCTCACGTAAAAATTTTTGCGCAAGAACCTTCGGTGGTACCGTCGGGTTTCCGGAATCGATGGGGGTGCTTCAAATATAATAAATAAAATAAAATAAATAAATTATATAAAAAAGAACTTGCCGCGCAGTGGCGGCTGTTAGACAACGACAAAAAAATGAAAAATCGGTGAAAAAAAACAAATGTTCAGGACCACGCCGTGCGCTTCGCGAGCACTGTGGCAAGCGACTGCACGGAAAACGGCCGAAGCAACAGCAACAATACTGCAGTCCGTTCGAATCGACAAACCGACCAACTTTCGAACATGGATTTTCTGTTCTCGCTTGAGTGCCTACGTGTGCTGAACCAAATAACGGACAGCTCGATTGATTGGCCGCAGATATTCCGCGACACCGAACTGGATGAGTGGATCAGACAGCGGCTGGTGTCTGGTGAGCCCTTGAAATCCAACGAACGTCCTAGTCTGAATTCCTTTTTTTGTTTTTTTGTCACAATTTTGCACGGTTGCAAACAAACACACCTAAAGACATTCGCTCTCCCACACTACAGTGGCAGTGCGCATATGAGCCAGTGTGTTTGTTCGTGACGTAATCTGATGACAAATATACAGTCTTATTCGGAGAGAATCTGTGTGACAAGAATCTGTATATAATAATCTAAGAGAAAAACGACGATTTTGTATGTGCCTTCCAGAAAAAAAGTTGTTCGGTGTCTTCTTTTTTCTGAAGACTGCTGTTAATTACTGGTATGGTGCAGGGTGCACTGTCGTAGACGGTAATGTTGCACAGCCACAACCCCCACAAACAAACACACAGGCACTTATGCGCTAACGCGCACGCTGCTCTAATCTCATGCGTTAGGTTGTGTGTCGGTCCTCCGGTGTGTTTACTTTTTGGCTGCACAACAATACTCTCTTGTACAGTATGGCCGAATAAATAAGGCAGTCCATCAATATGGATCAGGCGCAGACTAGGAGTTGTCGTTTTCAAAAATGCCAACATAATTCCTAATCATGTGTGCAAGGGAGTAAGAATGAAGTCAATAACACGAAGAATTCATTAGTTAAAAAAACACGTCAATTGATATACAATTGGGTTTCTGAACGTCTTTTTGCTTTCATTCAAATTTCGCGCGCTCCTTGCACCCTGAAAAATGCTGCCATGTTTCCTCGGCCATAAAGTGCATGGTTCTTCAGAAAAAAAACTGGTGTTTTATTATCATTTTTGAATGTGTTCTTTTTTCTCAAGATTCCTCAGCCGACGATGTTCTACTGGAGGTGATCATCCTACTCGGCACGGTGGCGTCCGCAAATGTGGGCGGGGCTGAGCTGATTCTGACCAATCACTACATCGACCCGTTGATTGCACTGCTCAGCGGTGTGTGGAGTCTACGTAGACGTCTGATCGTAGGGCACTGTGACGTAAACACAGCAATGTTGCACAGTCACAACAACCAAGCACTCAAGCACACGAGCCTGTGTGTCAGTGTCGAATGTGTGCCTGTGTGTTTGTGCGTGGCATCACTGTGTTTATAATAGAGGGCTCTGTCTTCAGACTAGGACTTTACAAGGCCATGGCATGTAATTTGGATCACTTTTCTTTTTTGCACCACCACTCCATTTCCCCGTACCGAAAATACTCAACATGGAACCTGCACTGACAAAAAAACTCCTCTGAATTCAGCGAAACAGGAGGACGACGAAATCGTGCTGCAAGTCGTGTACCTCTTCTATCAGCTGATGTTGCAGCCGAGCACACGACGGCACATCGTTGCAACCACGCGTTCGTTTTTTTTTCTTTTTCTTCTTTTCCTTTTTCTTTTCCACGATCAATTTTGAGAACACACATGCCAAGAGCAACTCTCTTTGATAAACTTTTTCGACAGTGTGTGTGTTTTACCTCTTCGACTTTTAGCTGTGTGTGTGTGTGTGCGTATGCCCTTGCCTGACGATTTTCATCGCGTGTTTTTCGTGACTTGACAGAGTAACGCACAAACACACTGGCACATGCACACGCTGACGCACAGACGCGCGCAGCCCTCGTGTGCTGGTGTGATTGTTGGGTTGGATTGTTCATGACTCGTGTTGTGTGTCACTAAAAAAACACGTGCGGCAATCCCAAGTGAACCGTCTGCAAACAATGACCTTCATCCATACGCTTAACGGTGTCTTTAAAGCCCGTTTATACTGTCGTATGCAGACGTACGTCGACGTAAGTCAGGCATGAACGGTAGTAAGCAATAACACGGGACCTAAACCGTGCCGTGCCATATGCGCAAACGTCAGGTAAAAACGAACCTGTAGTCTAAAAAAACCTGTGTTCCTTCAGAAGTCCCAGCGTATCTGATCGACCTGATGCACGACAAAAACGTACAAATTCGAAAACTCTGCGACAGCACGCTCGAGGCAATCGCGGTGCGTTGTTGTTTGTTCTTGTCTGAACACAATTTTAGAGCTCACTCAATTTTGTCCACCTCACTGTGAATGTAATCAGCATTTGCAACAACGGACGAAGTCCTAGTCTTTTCCTGCACTCGGCTATCATAATTATAACACAGCAACGTTCACACGCAAACGCATAAGCGCCCACATATTTGTACAAGAGCAAGTGTGTGCTTGCGTCGTGTTCGTGTTTGTAAGCGTCTGCACCTGATATGCGTTCGGGTGTTATTCCCCCATGAAACTGCTGAAAATGCTCACTTTTGTTGCGCAATTTCGTCTTCGATCAGGAGTCCGGCACCGAGTGGGCGCAGCGCATTGCGGAGGAGCGATTCCGATGGCACAACGCGCAATGGCTCGAGATGGTCACTGATCCAGACGGGGTGATGCCGGTGCGTGCGGTGGGGGGAGGCGTATGAAAAATGATCGCAATCAAGCAAGCGCTTGACTGACGAATCAGTCACTCAATCAGCAATATTCAATCATGCGAGCAATCAGTGATCCATCCGACCAATTTAGGCGACCGAACGAGAAATTGTTTACTTCTTGACCGATTGATTGGCTTATTATGTATTTGATTGATTGATTGATTGGTTATTTATTTGATTTGTTGGTTTATTGATTTATTGAGTGATTCGCTCATTCAGTGATTGGTTCGTTGATTGACTGGCAATTTGATTAGTCGGTCACCCTCGTGGCGTGGGTTTTAGCGCGTTAATGCGCTCGCGTGCGCTGAAGCGCAGACGTCATCAAGTTACAGTCCATCTGGAAAATATATGCAACATGACGGGAACATGACGTGATGACCAACCAATCAGCGCTGAGAACACCTCATGATTAACCAATCAGCGCTGAGAGTTGCTATGACCAACCAATCAGCTAGTTGCATATATTAGCGAGATTGACTGTAACGGGAGAAGCTGCCGTGTGAAGTGACGCCAGTGCGTCAAGTTCCATGAATGAGGCTTTAGATTCTTGTGTCTGTGCGTTCGGGGAATCGAGCCCCACCCGAGGGGTGTACAGGCACTTAAGAACAGAAAGAACTCGACGACGCTTTTCTGGGTTGGGCTTTCTGTTACCCGTGGCTAAAAACCGTTCGTTCGTGTCTCATACATTGATTGGCTGATTAATTTTCAGATCCACGGGGAGTCAACCGAAAACGAGCGTTACGCGTTAGACGATGAGAGTGATTTCGAGCCAATGAGCGCACGATTGGTGGATGGTGAGCAAAGTAGCCAATCAGCAGTCTTGCTCTTTCGAGTTGGCCACTTTTGAATACGGTATCATCTACCGATTGCGGTCCCGGCACGATTTGCTTCAGTTTTCGTGATCCTCAATGAAAAGTGTTTTTTTGAAACATGAAACCTGCATACAAGTGATATAAGCAGTCTGTGAGTGAAGTTGCTGGCACGGAAATTCTTGAAACTCAAGACACTCAAGTGGCTGTATACGGTAGGGTAGTTACCGTACTCTGTGTGCGTTTTTGTCATTTCACGATTATAACAGTAAAGCACATTTTTCTGGTTCTGCAACTCAATTGAGATCAGTTTTGTGCTCCACGCGGCTACTCAAAACTGGGGAAGTACCCACCATTCTATAAGGTGCACAACAGGGACACTTGGACAAAATGAGCTGCCACACGAAGCATGATTTTGTTTTGATTTTTAATGGAACTAGCAAAAATAACATTATTACAGTTTGTTCAGGATTTTTTACTTTTTTGCAGAGCTTTACGGTCTACAAGCAGACGATATTTTGGACAACTATGAGAGCGAAACGGAAAGGCCGACGGGGCGATTGGAGAAAAGGTATGGTCTATTTAGCCGAACTTGTCGCACCGAAATGCGGCTATGCCAAAGCCAAGTGCTTGTCATAGACATCGAAACTGGTACCTCCAGTTTGGCTGATCACATCACATGAAACAAATGACTAAAAAGGTGAACCAGAATGAAGTTCTGATGCCTGTGAATGACAAATGGGCGTTTTCAAGGCAAATTTGCCACGACACGTTTGAGTAAGCTTGCAATACAGCGAAATAGGCAACAGTCTGTGATTCAGTGGAGTACGGTCACCACTGTAATTAGTCTTGACGCGATTTACTGTTGAATTTTGGTTGGTAAAACGGTCTGTCGATTGTTCTGTGGTTTTATGACATTTTCAGACAAGTTTCATGCTTTTAGGAATTTTTTTCAGAGATTTCAACAGTGCCGATCGGTAGTCGCTTGAAGCTACAACTCTTCAGCAGATGATTTGTCGTTATTTGTAAATTTTGCGAACCTTTTTATGTTTTTGCCACTTTCACGCTTTCATTGTTTCATTTTTCTCTGTTGCAGTATACCCACTATGTTTGGCTGTGAGTATTTGTTGTTTGTTATTTTGTTTTTATTCGTTGTTCGCTTTATTTTGATTCGTTTCTGTGCAGTTTTGAATAACTTGCTGTATTTTGTTCGATTTTTGTCGAGTTATAAGTGATTGGTTTGTGAAAGTCGTTTATCTGTAGAAGTTGAAGCTTTAATGCACAACAATGTGAATGAAGATAAATCAACAACAAAAAAACCAACATTTCAAAAGGTTGGTTCCCTGCTTTGATTCAAATCAAATTCAAAGTTTAATTAGGCCAAAATTTCTTTGCAAACGTGTGAAATCAGCAGCAAAAAAATAAAAAAAATGCAAGTCTGGTTTTTTTCGGACAACGCAAAGCAAAAACATATTGCCATTGAACCTGAGGGCACGTGGAATTAATTACGACTGATTACAGGCAGAAAAGAGTTCCCATCTAAAATTTCGTGAATTGCACATATCTGGCCAGTCAGTGCAGCACTGTGCTACAATGGAGAAATTAAAAAATTACTGAATCGTGTAGCTTGAACAGACAAAATCTTGAAATTTACACCCACACAAACGCGGTGGCAGAACAAAGATACAGCCATCCCACGCGTGAGCTTCAAAAACGAATGAAGACGTTTGTTTTTCAAAAAAAACTGCCTGAAATGAAATCTTCCTTAACGACACAATTACACTTTAAAGACGATATAAAAGCAACGCCAATCAAATGACTTTCAAAATATCCTGAACCATCAAAGCAGAAAAATATTTGCGTGCTAGACTATTTTGAAGAGCCCTCAAGAAAGAGAAGAAGCATCTGCAACATGAACAACAACAAAGTGCTTGCTGCCATGGTGTTTGTGACAGTGATGTGCGCACTGTTCAGCGACAATGGCGTCGCAATGGCATGGAGAAATTTTGGCGACCTCGCCACAAAAAAACGTATAGTTTTACAAAAACCTTTCATTTTCAAAAAAAAACTGAAATTCAATCAGTCACGTGGAAACAAGAATTGAGAAAAGCAACCGGCAAGATCGGCAAAGAGCAATGTTGGACAGATAAGGGCAAAAAACGTGTTAAGGGGCAGTCATGGAGCAGTAGTGATCGCTTAGCTATGTTTTAGCACAGCTACGCGTCACTGAATACTGCTTCATGAATGCGCTTAAACACGTCACGTCGAGCCTTGAGAGGAACCGGAAACTTTTCAGGGACAGAGTTGTTTAGTGTTCTCTTGTTCTTCCAAATTTAAGTTTCACAGAAAATAATTCTGTTGTTTTGCAGCAAAAAGGTCCTATGAAAAACGTCATGTCAGTGGAGGCGATGCCGAAAAACGTGATGTGATATTGGACATTGAAAAACGAGTCATTGAAACGGGCTATTTCTTGTTGAACAGTTTGGCGCTGAGAAAATGAGAGCTAGGTTCGCTTTGTTTTTTTGTTTTTTGATGTTGTTGAAACTTTTTACTTTTCAATCGTTTCAGTTAGCATCGTGCAGTAAGAGCTAAAGAAAAAAAGAACGCACCATCAAACCAGGCGACAACTCTTGCAGACAGTTTTATTCATTCGGTTTTGGCCTTTTTTTGTTGCAGCTTTTGGGCAAACGTTTTAGCTTCATACAAATTGAATTTGTGATTTGGTAATATTTTTTTGAAGTGTTTATTTGTATTTTTGTTTCGAGTCGAACGAATAAAAATTAACGGGCTTCTTACAAAATCAATTCCACACACCAAAATCAACCAGAATCAATGCCAACCAAAAAGAAAGCAAAAAGCAAAAGCGTGCATCATTTCAGCTGATCACCATCATTACGTCTCCCCTCAACTGTTAGCACGCAAACAAAAGGTACAGTACGTTTGCTCAAAGCTGTCACTGTTTTCGCAGAGCTCGCGAAACAAGATAGAACGAGATCGGAGTTGCAAGAAAATGCAGCGCATTTAGCCACAAATGCAGTGTTTGATTTCAATCAACACTTTCGCTTTTCTTACTGTAATTGTAGTTTCGATTAATGCTCCTTCATTTTGCGACAAAACTGACAGGTTTAAACAAACATACTGTGCCGGGTGTCAAAGAGTTCGGAAGACGCGCACATGAAATTTATTGATTTCATTTGTACAGACAAAATACACAGCAGACAAATGAGCACAAAAAAAACAAACAAGACTACATTTTGCAGAATTGTACATACATTAATAAAATGTTTCTTCAATGATGAAATTTTGATTTGTGGGGATTGTTTTGTTTGTTTATTAATCTACGAAATCGTGTTCTTTATTATTCAACAAATGGGTATATTGTAGATTATCTAAAAATGCGGGAGACGCATATAAAAGGAGGAATATGGCCTTGTGTAAGCAGTGAAAGACTTGGCTCGACAACGCTTTTCAAGTCTCTGATGTGGTACACACGGATACAAGTACATAAGAGTCATATTTTTGCGCCGCGTTTGTTGTTTAAAAGCTTGCTGAAAAGCGTAAAACCTTTGAAGTTATCTAGATATTTTTTAATTGTCCTCTTCAGTTTAGTCTAAAATCACATCATGTGCGAAATTCTGTACAGCATGGCCGAATAAATGAGGCAGTCCATCAAGGCGGGATCAGGCGCAGACTAGGAGTTGTCTTTTTCAAAAATGCCAACATAATTTTCAATCATGTGTGCAAGGGGGAAATAATGAACAGAATAATACGGATAATCCATTAGTTTAAAAAAACGCGTCAAATTTGGCATACAATTTGGTTTCTGAACTTCATTTTCTATCATTCAAAATTCGCGCGCTCCTTGCACCCTGAAAAAACTGTCATGTTTAATCGGCTATACTGTAAATTTTGTGCAAAAAACAGAAACATCAGAGATTGCAAAACATTGCTGCATGTAGCTTTATCGTTGTTGCTGACGTTCGCACCGCTGTGCATACAGCAGCACCAGTGCAAAAAGTGTTGTCTTCCGTTGATTTTCACCCTTTTTACCAAACTCTTGTGACAGGATAAACCGGTGAGTCAGTGCCACAGAAGGAGACCTTGCGTTCCCAATGCCTCTGCGATACACTTTGTGCAAACTAGTGTCAGCGATCTAAAGTCTGATCGTTATTTTAGTGGTTTTAGAGGTCGCTAATGCTAGAAAAAAGCAAATGTGAAAGTTTCATTTGTCTACAATGTACGAGGGTTGCCACTTGCAACCGAAATAAAAAATAAACGGCGCAAAAATATGACTCTTATGTACTTGTATCCGTGTGTACCACATCAGAGACTTGAAAAGCGTTGTCGAGCCAAGTCTTTCACTGCTTACACAAGGCCATATTCCTCCTTTTATATGCGTCTCCCGCATTTTTAGATAATATTCTGACTTTTACATAAGCCCCAAAGGTCGGACTAAAATCACAATACGTTGGTCACACATTCTTCTAAACCCCGGACAACTCAGGTTTTTCATTTTTCGTTTTTAGGCCAATTTCGTCTATGCTATTTTTACGGCCGATTCGCCCAAAATCGTCACGATTCAGTACCTAGAATTGCTCACATAAGAAAACTGACCCAGCCGTGATCGGCGCAATGAATTACGGTATGGCCGATTAAACATGGCAGCTTTTTTCAGGGTTCAAGGAGCGCGCGAATTTTGAATGTCAGAAAAAAGACGTTCAGAAACCAAATTGTGTGCCAAATTTGACGCGTTTTTTTAAACTAACTGATTATCCGCGCTATTCTGTTCATTCTTTTTCCGTTGCACACATGACTGGGAATTATGTTCGCATTTTTGAAAAAGACAACTCCTAGTCTGCGCCTGATCCCGCCTTGATGGACTGCCTCATTTATTCGGTCATACTGTACACCATGGAAAACACCGATTTCTTGTTTTTCATTTCTGGACCGGTTTCACTAAATTCCACGGCCGATTCGCCCGAAATCGTCACGATTCGGTATCTAGAGTTGCTCACATGAAAAAACTAACACAAAATCCGTGATCAGTGTATTTAATTACCATGGAAAACACCGTTTTTTGTTTTTCATTTCTGGACCGATTTCGCCAATTTCCACGGCCGATTCGCCCGAAATCGTCACGATTCGGTATTTAGAGTTGCTCACATAAAAAACTAACCCAAAATCCGTGATCAGTGCATTGAATTATCATGGAAAACGCCGTTTTCTTTTTTCATTTATGGACCGATCTCGCTGAAGTCCACGGCCGATTCGCCCGAAATCGTTACGATTCGGTAACTAGAGTTGCTCACTTGAAAAAACTAACACAAAATCCGTGATTAGCGCATTGAATTACCCTGGAAAACACCCTTTTCTTATTTTTCGTTTCTGGACCGATTTCGCCAATTTCCACGGCCGATTCGCCCGAAATCGTCACGGTTCAGCATCTAGAGTAGCTCACGTAAGAAAACTAACCATAATCCGTGATCACCGCATTGAATTACCCTGGAAAACATCTTTTTCTCGTTTTTGTTTCCGGACCGATTTCGCCAATTTCCACGACCGATTCGCCCGAAATCGTCACGATTCAGTATCTAGAGTTGCTCACATAAGAAAACTAATCCAAAATCCGTGATTAGCGCATTGAATTACCATGGAAAACACCCTTTTCTTGTTTTTCATTTCTGGACCAATTTCG
>JASANC010001471.1:0-47317 GCA_030248135.1 Theristus sp. LFF4_11 | reverse complement strand
CGCAAAATTACACGAACAAAACTGAAAAATTTAACACCGTTTGCAAATAAGAGTGGGGGGGCCCTAGGAACATTCCGTGATACATGGAAAAGTTTTTAAACCAAGGGTGCAGGGACATTCTACTAATCAAGGCGCTTCAGGTTTACCCCCTGAGTACCCCCTGATTATGCCTATAAAGGTCGTTTTTAGGGTGCGGAAGTTGAAAAACCCTCGATTTTTTGCGATTTTTCGCAAAGTGTACCTTTTTAGCCCTACCGTATCTCGTAGTTGCACAGTTTCTGGAACCTCACACAATATTCACGTGAAAGATCTTGCGGAGTTCTTTAAGGTCCTGTATCAATGAGCCCTTGCAAGGGGGGTCCCTGAGGCGCTACGACGCTAGTTAAAATTACTTTTTTTAAAAAAATTACGCTATTTTTTTAAAACATTTTTTGAGCTCATAAACACAATTTTTCGATTTTCATTTTTGGTTCTACAGGGGGGTTTTCGGGGTCGCTGAATTCGAATCTGATTTTAGATTTTTGCCCCGGGCATTTTTTTGCCTTAAAATTGGGCAAAAACACATTTTTTGCGTTTTTCAGTGTTTTTTGGTTTTAATTTTTAATTTTAAGTGCGGATTTTTTAACAAAGCTGTTTTACAACAGCCTTACAACCGCTGTATCGGAATCAGTTTTGATATTTTGCAACTGACCACTTGCCCACGCAAAAAAAATGGGTAAAAAGTTGATTTTTTTGCTTTTTGCACACGTTTTCGTTTCACAGTGAAAAAATCAAGTTAGAAACAACTTGTAATTTTAATTTTTAGTTCTACATGGAGGGTTTCGGGGTCGCTGAATTTGAATCTGACCTTAGATTTTTGTCCCGGGCCTTTTTTTGCTCTAAAAGTTGAGCAAAAACACATTTTTATGCGTTTTCCAGTGGTTTTTTGTTTTAATTTTTAATTTTAAATGCGGATTTTTTTAACAAAGCTGTTTTATAACAGCCATACAACCGCTGTATCTGAATCTGTTTTGATATTTTGCAACTGATTACTTGTCCACTTAAAAAATGGGTAAAAAGTTGATTTTTTTGCTTTTTGCACACGTTTTCGTTTCACAATGAAAAAATCAAGTTAGAAACAACTTGTAATTTTAATTTTTAGTTTTCCAGAGAGGTTTTCAAGATCGCTGAATTCGAATCTGACCTTAGATTTTTGCCCCGGGCATTTTTATTGTTTTAAAAATAGGGCAAAAACACATTTTTATGCGTTTTCCAGTGGTTTTGCCCAATTTTTAAAGCAAAAAATGCCCGGGGCAAAAATCTAAAATCAGATTCGAATTCAGCGACTCCGAAAACCCCTATGTAGAATTAAAAATTAAAATTACAAGTTGTTTCTAAACTGATTTTTTTACTGTGAAACGAAATAGTGTGCAAAAAGCAAAAAAATCAACTTTTTACCAATTTTTTGGGTGGGCAGGTGGTCAGTTGCAAAATATCAAAACTGATTCAGAGACAGCGGTTGTAAGGCTGTTATGAAACTGTTTTTTAATCAACTCTACATTTAAAACTTAAAATTAAAACAAAAAACCACTGGAAAACGCATAAAAATGTGTTGTTGCCCCATTTTTAAAGCAATAAAAATGCCCGGGGCAAAAATCTAAGGTCAGATTCAAATTCAGCAATCTTGAAAAACCCCCTGGAGAACTAAAAATTAAAATTACAAGTTGTTCTAACTTGATTTTTTCACTGTGAAACGAAAACGTGTGCAAAAAGCAAAAAAATCAACTTTTTACTCATTTTTTGGGTGGGCAAGTGGTCAGTTGCAAAATATCAAAACTGATTCCGATACAGCGGTTGTAAGGCTGTTGTAAAACAGCTTTGTTAAAAAAATCCGCATTTAAAATTAAAAATTAAAACAAAAAAACCACTGGAAAACGCATAAAAATGTGTTTTTGCCCAACTTTTAGAGCCAAAAAAGGCCCGGGACAAAAATCTAAGGTCAGATTCGAATTCAGCAACTCCGAAACCCTTTATGTAGAACTAAAAATTAAAATTACAAGTTGTTTCTAACTTGATTTTTTCACTGTGAAACGAAAACGTGTGCAAAAAGCCAAAAAATCAACTTTTTACCCATTTTTTGGGTGTGCAAGTGGTCAGTTGCAAAATATCAAAACTGATTCCGATACAGCGGTTGTAAGGCTGTTGTAAAACAGCTTTGTTAAAAAAAATCCGCACTTAAAATTAAAAATTAAAACCAAAAAACACTGGAAAACGCAAAAAAATGTGTTTTTGCGCAATTTTAAAGCAAAAAAATGCCCGGGGCAAAAATCTAAGATCAGATTCGAATTCAGCGACCCCGAAAACCCCCCTGTAGAACCAAAAATGAAAATCGAAAAATTGTGTTTATAAGCTCAAAAAAATGTTTTAAAAAAATAGCGTAATTTTTAAAAAAAAGTAATTTTAACTAGCGTCGTAGCGCCTCAGAGACCCCCCTTGCAAGGGCTCATTGATACAGGGCCTTAAAGTACTCCGCAAGATCTTTCACGTGAATATTGTGTGAGGTTCCAGAAACTGTGCAACTACGAGATACGGTAGGGCTAAAAAGGTACACTTTGCGAAAAATCGCAAAAAATCGAGGGTTTTTCAACTTCCGCACCCTAAAAACAACCTTTATAGGCACAATCAGAGGGTACTCAGGGGGTAAACCTGAAGCGCCTTGATTAGTAGAATGTCCCTGCACCCTTGGTTTAAAAACTTTCCCATGTAGCGCTAGACCCCCCCACTCTTATTTGCAAACGGTGTTAACATCCTCTTCTGCACAAAATGCCACCTGCAAAAAGACGCAGAAGTAACATCAACGTGTGATGAATATTATCTGTGTGAGTCATCATTCAATGTTCCTAAATAATGTGTTTAATCGTGCCTTTAATCGAAAATATAATATTTACCTATTTGATTCAAAAAGATTCTCTCTTTTTGATATGTCAAGAAAACTTTTTAACGCTGGTGGCAAATTGAAAACGCACGAAAAATAAAAACCGGTTTGGAAGGAAATAAAAAGGAACCTTATTCTTCGTGCCATTCTATTCTCAAATCAACTCACCACTGACCGCTCGCTCATGTCAACAATAAAAAATGAAGGGAAAAATTTGCGACGTTTCAAGCTATGAAACTGAATTTAACCAAGAGAAGGAGAACAAAACATGTAAATAGAAATGTTCATGAAAGGCGCAAGTAAGGTGACAAACTGCGTCAGTAGTCATGGATAGGGTTAGGGGCTTTGAAAAAAAAATTTTTTTTTAATTTTTTTTCGTTTTTTTTTAATTTGGATTTTTTTTTTCAAACTTAAAAAAAAATTTGAAAATTTTTTTCTTCTACTTTGCTCTGAAAATTCGATTTATGGCATAATTTTTTGAAAGTTCAAACCAAATTTTCTTCCCAACTTCTTTGTGTGCTTAGGTAAATGTCATTATTTGGTCATTTTGACCGACGTACTCCATGTTTTTCGATTTGGATGACTTCTAGAGTCAATTTTTAGCGTTGAAATGACTTAACTGAATTGAAATATCGTTTCAGAAATCGTTTTCTTGCAACTTAGAACATGTTTTTCAGTCGGTAGGCCATGAGATGAACATGATATCTTGTTGATTGGCGTATGTTATAGGTCTACAATGGAGTTGTGCGATATATTGTTAAACAATTTGAGCGGAGATGTTGGTTAATACCACATCACACGACCGTTTTTCAGATACCCGATAACATGGCCACATGTTAAAACTTGCGTGCTGAGCTAAACTAACGTGTTAAACTTGCGTCTGTCAGTTGCCCGCAACGTGATCGCGAAATCATGGTACGTGTTTTCGATACGATGATTTGAAGAGTGGGCTCTCGCCATGTGGCAGATAGCATAGCTGGTTGAACCTGAAAGTAAGTGTCTTGGGGGGGGGGGGGGGGCGACCGGGTCGACAGGGGTTGCCGACTTAGCTACAGCAAACAGAATTTTTGAACACAGTCAAATTTTGGTAATTTTCTAAAGAGGAACCACTAAGAACGGTTCAATATTCAAGTACACGTGAAAAATTGCCCTGTTTTACTGTTGAAAATGCAACTTTCCCTCTATGAAATGGACATAATTTCAATAAAACACGATTTTCGCTCTTATAGTTTCCCGGATCGTTCTGAAAATAGTCTAGATGAACTCAGCTCGACGAGACGCTTCGAACGAACCTAACTTGTAAAAAAAATTTTTTTTTTAAATTTTTTTTTAATTTAAAAAAAAATCCGGATTTTTTTTTTCCTAACCCTAGTCATGGATCGTTTCGGACAACAGTTTGGGATTATTTTAGTTTTTTCACGGTTCTGCGACTCAATGCCGTTTGCAGACGTTGAAAGCAAACTAGTATCAAGCGCTTTGTGGCAATACAAATTAGCGTAAGTAGAGTTAGGGGGGCTTGAAAAATTTTTTTTCGTTTAAAAAAATTCGGATTTTAACACGATTTTCGCTCTTGTAGTTTTCCGGATCGTTCTGAAAATGGTCTAGCTGAACTAAGCTCGAAGAGACGGTTCGAATGAACCTAACTTGCAAAAAAAAATTTCAAGAATTTTTTTAATTTAAAAAAACCGGAATTTTTACTCTAACCCTAAGCGTAAGTGACCCGGCACTATTTAGGCGACTCGGATCACTCTACCAGTTTTCAAGTCCCGCATTCTGCCTAAAACTGTTTACCTATCTATGGGCGCATTGACTCTCGGAACCAACAGATAACAGATAATATTAGATTGAACAGACGAACACAAAGTAAAAAACGTCCGCCAGTGTGCACGTGAGCACTTTTGCTTTCAATTTTCAGACCCCCCTTGCTCAGACCCCAGAGCCTCATTCTTAAACGAACCTAAGCATAAAATTCGACCGCTCGACGGCAATTATAAAGCACCGTGGAAAGCTGGCCAGAAACTGGACGGAGGAAGAAACACACAAAGATCAAAACAGCTAATCTCAGAGCTAATCTAATCTTAAAAAAAGATTTGGAAAACAAGAAATAAGGTCAACTCACCCATAAGCACGCCCAGCTTGTGGTGGCCGCCATGGCAATGAATGAAAATCCGCAATTTATTTATTTGTATTGCTCAATATTGAAAAACAAATGGGAGTACAGTCGATTCGACGAATCAATCAAAACCAAAATATCACAGGCGCAGTGGACACTTGGACTAATGGCCAGACGATATTGTTCGCGATCGCGATGTATTTTGTTGCCGCCGTCTCACATGCTGCTAGCCTGGCGGCAAACTCTAAACTGCTGTGCGATGATTTTCTGCAAGAAGAACATAAATAGAGGTGTTAGAGTAAAAAACTGATTCAAAAACTGGATTGGATCAATGTTTTGCAAAGGACAAAATCCGTTTGCGGTTCTGCTCCGTTTTGCCGCTTCTTGCAACTCGACATTCTTTTGAAATTGGGTTTCGTCCAGAAAAAGCATGCTTTGGGTTGTTGTTAACACTAACAGTACCGAAGGCGAAAGCAAATTTTCGAGAGGTGGTGTCGTCACGTGAGAGGTGCCGAAAAATTTTCAGTGGGGCGTGGGGGCCGGGGGTGTCAATCACGGTAGGTACAGTGGCACCCCAAGTGTAGGGTTCGAATTTTTAAAACTTAAAAAACGGGATTTTTTAATTAATTAAAAAACGAATTTTGGCCATCAAAATTGTACTTTCATTTGAAAAGGCGTTTAAGAGTGAGACACTTTCCACAGAAAGTGACATTATGCTTCTTTTGCGCAGAGTTTCGTGTGGACTTTGTTTGTGGCAGAATTTTTTTCACAATTTCTACTTTTTAGGTCAAAGATCGACGAGCAAAGTTTAGATACTGACAGAAGCTTCTGCAGTTGGTTTCATGAGCTCGTTAATGGCTAAAAAGTAGTAAATTACCTTGTTTTTACGCATAAAATGTGAAAAGAAAACTGCTTGTCAACTCTTGATTGTTGCCGATTTGTCGTCTCGAAGAAGCGCGGCGTTGTCCATCAACAACAACGTTTTCCATCTGAAGTATTTAAGAAAGTAATATGGAACACAGAAAAATCATTTGGAACGAGAACGACGACCTGACGACATTTTTTTCGAAATTTCAACAAAAATTTTCTTTGATATTACCTCGTAAGTCGTAAAACCTTTAGCAGTCGATTTTTGTGACCGTTTTACCGACTGATTTTAGGCTTCGACAACTTCTGCGATGAAGTTTTTGAGTGTCCCAAAGCTTGGCTTACCATTTCCGATGCAGATAAGGTGACAATTCGTCTCGGAATCTGAATTCTGAGCGTCCGAGCTGCTCCGTTTGTAAGTGCTACGTTGCCTGGTTGCTGTTTCGTGTCCTGTCGTCGCGACATCATCAGAATCAGTACCGTGGGCGGGGGGGGGGGGGGGGTACACCCCCCCCAGAGCACCCGAGACCGTCGGGTGGGGGGGGGGGGGGGGGGCACCGTGCCACCCCCCCCCCCCCCTAAAACCGGGCACCCCCCCCCATCGTACCCCCCCTCGAAAATTTGGCCGACACCCCCCCCCCCCACCCCCCCCATGAAATTTTGTCTGGCGGACACCCCCCCCCCCAAAATTTTCTGCACACCCTAAATTTTTTTTCGAAAATCATGATTTTTTGTCTATAAAGTCCATAATATAAGCTGAATATATGATAACTTGACCATCTTGATTGTAATTTCAAAGATTTTGCAGCAAAATTTAGCGTTTTTCCTTTCAAATTGTAGCGAAAAAAATTCATGGGGGGGGGGGGGGCCGGACCCCCCCCACAGAAAATTTTGAAAAAATGCACCCCCCCCCATGGGACCCCCCTGGGGGGGGGGTCCCACGTTACCATAGGTTGGACCCCCCCCCTCACTTTTTGGTCGGCACCCCCCCCCACGGTACCATACCCCCCCCCCTCGAAAATTTTTTTGGGCCCACGGTACTGATCAGAATTGATCGAATTTCGAGCCGGTATGTGTGTTTAAACTTGAGCTGGAGACAATTAATGACGTTTTGGGGGTCAAAACACAAGATAAGGCATGGAAACGGTTTGGAAAAGGGGTAAATGATGGCACCAAAACAAAATCTGGAAAGTTCCGCTACACGGGAGTCATTCAGGAGGCGCTTGCACACAACAAATGTGGTCCTTCGAGTTCCCTGGTTGACTTAGCACAACTTTAATTTTTGAAATTAAAAAAATAAATAAATAATTTAACAACCCTGTCGGCGCGACGGCGCCGGACCGGACGCGGTCCGCGGAGGCTAATTTTCATGAAAGTTTTTGTCAATTTTAAGAACAGCCTTATCTTATTTGGTTCTGAAAGTGCAATATTGGAACTCAACGCGTCGGTCAGCGCGGTTCGAGTCTATCTGTGTGTGCACTTATTTTTGTCGACCATCAGATTTTTTTTTAATAAACCATCAGATTTTCCTGCGGCATTTTAAAAATTTAATTAATTAAAAAAAAATTTTCAGTTTTTTCAATAAAAAATTGGGATTTTCACTTTTTTCGAACCCTACCCCAGTGGCCAGTTTTATGAAAGTGAGGAGTTGAGGAGTGAGGTGAGGGGAAAATTTTTGAGGGGAGAAGTTGAGTAGGGTTTTATAAAAGTGTGGAGTGAACGTGAGGAGAAAAAGTTTGAGTGGTGAATTGAGTAGAAAGTGGAGTGACCAACGAACATCTAATGGTCTATTCCCTCCTGAGCCGAGGGTAAAATTGGTCTCGGGGCAGTATTGCCCGTCTCCGCCGGAGTTTGGTACCTTCGGGTTTCCGGAACCGGCGCGCGTATAATTAAATAAAAAAATAATTAAATAATTAAAGTGAAGTGTCACGTGTTAAAATTTCACTCCTCAGACCTCAATCCGAAACTTACTCAGATCAGAGCGCGACGTTCGTTCTTTCAGCGGCGAATTTTCCTTCCTGTCGCTCTTCCTGCTTGTAAATCAACAGAAAACCAAAAATTATTGTTTTTTCTTGAAAACCGGCAACAAAATCAATCAAAAACTGCCAAAAACATGCACCAAAAACTGAAGAGTAAGTTCACTCCTGAAAACCAAAACTCCTCCTCACTATAATTCCGCTAAATAATGCTTAAAATACGCTGAAAATTAAGTATAAACGCGTATTTAACCTAATATTAGCAAAATTTTTAAACATTTCGAGATAAATGGTTTATTTTGGTCAAAAATTGGTTCATTTTGTGTTTTCAAAAACAAAAATGTTCAGATAAATAACTGGCTAAAAAATTTTTTAATAGATAACTAGCAGCAGTACCGTGGGCCCAAAAAAAATTTCGAGGGGGGGGTATGGTACCGTGGGGGGGTGCCGACCAAAAAGTGAGGGGGGGGGTCCAACCTATGGTAACGTGAGACCCCCCCAGGGCGGTCCCCTGGGGGGCTGCATTTTTTCAAAATTTTCTGTGGGGGGGGTCACCCCCCCCACCCCCCCATGATAATTTTTCGCTTAAATTTTGAAGGAAAAACGCTAAATTTTGCTGCAAAATCGTTGAAATTACAATGAAGATGGTCAAGTTATCATATATTCAGCTTATATTATGGACTTTATAGACAAAAAATCATGATTTTCGAAAAAAATTTTTGGGGTGTGCAGAAAATTTTGGGGGGGGTGTCCGCCAGACAAAAATTCATGGGGGGGGTGGGGGGGGGTGTCGGCCAAATTTTCGAGGGGGGGGGGGGGGTACGATGGGGGGGGGGGCCCGGTTTTAGGGGGGTGGCACGGTGGCCCCCCCCCCCCCCCCCCCCCCCGACGGTCTCGGGTGCTCTGGGGGGGGGGTGTACCCCCCCCCCCCCCCCCCCCCGCCCACGGTACTGACTAGCAGTTGACCCGTTCCTACGGCCCAGGTAAGAGATGTTTGCGATTTTGTTAACAGCAAGGTGCACCCGCTGATTGAACGACGAATCTTTTATCCGTTTTCAACCATCTTTCTAGAATACATACATGATGGGGAGAATGAGAATATCGATACATTACCGAAGTTACCAAAAAACCACCAAAATGAAAATGCGATAACAAAAATCAACAGAAAAATGGGAACACAAAAATCGCCATTCTCAATCCTCACAAACGTAGCAGTCCAGTTCATGGCTGCAGTCCAGATCGTTCAGTCCGCAGGTGTCCGCCTCAGCACAATGCTCGTTCGCGCCGTGATCGTTCGGCTCGCCACATTTCCACAGCCACCGTGGTCTCATGGCGACCTCTGCCTCGAATGGCAGTCGATCCGCCCAGATCCAGCCGCCACGCGGCTCGTCACCGCGCTCGCCAACTGGCTGGTGCGCGCCCACCCAGCAGCGACCAGCGCCCTGTGTGCAAACAAAAGGAGTGTGCGTGTGTTGGTTACTAGAAAACGCAACACACAGAAACGCAATCGAAAACACCGCCGACCTCGAGTGCATCCAGCACTTCATCCGCCCGCTCAGCATCCCCGATGCGCACGAGGGTGCTGCCACGGCGTCGGCACGCCTCACGAGCCTCCCACCAGGTCAGGTCGTTCGCTCGGTGCACACTCGGACCTACCCATGTGTGGAAAGAACAAAATTATCTATACTTCACAGCTGAAATGGTCCAGTACCACACTTTTAAAAGAGTTACATCGTGGTGACTATCAAAGCTACCAGCGCTTGGGGGACATTCAGTTTTTGGAAATTGGTTACCTGGAGGTCGTTAGTGGGTGCACGTGAGAGCAGAGCAGTAATGGAAATTAACAGGCAATTGAAATCAAAATATTTCTGCAGTGAAGAACACTACACTTGTCGACTTGCCCATTGGTCGTGTCGTTGTTGCTTCTTCGAGTGTCGATGTCTGTGGCTGTTGAGCACTATCGGTGTCTCGGGCGCAACAGTCGACACAACAGAACAGTTTCAGATACGACGTGGTGCATGCGTGCTGCACGCAACACACATCGGAGAGCTCATCTTGAGCCCGTTTACGGTTTATTAACCCGTTTTTGATTAAATTTTTAAAAAAATGGAACAATAATAGTTGCGGGTTGGGCTCAGTATGTGTGATTACATGATGCTGCTGCAGGCAGGCATCCACTTTGAAACGCAACTATTATCTATTTTTTTAGATTCTGCGACTCATTGCGTGTGCGCAGACGTAGAAAGGAAACTAGTTTCAATCTTCATGTGGCAATTCAAAATTGCCTGAGTGACTCCGACCAATTTAGGGGACTCGGATCACTTTGTCAATTTTGAATTCCTGCGTCAGGCATGAAACTGTTTATCTATCTATGCACGCATTGAGTCTCGGGACCAAAACAAAAAGTGACACACTACAGTGTAGCTCTGAATCCCATCCCACCGCTAAAACATTTCCGTTTAAAGTTACCTATTTCATTTAAAAAATACCTAATACCGTATTACCCCCAATAAACCCCCATGGGGGATTAATACGTCAGCGACTTTTACGGGTGGGGGTTTATTGGTGGGGGGGGATGAGTGGTGGGGGGGGGGGGGGTTTATTATACAAAAATTTCTAGGGGTGGGGTTTTGTTGAAAAATGACAAAAATACCTTGCATGGCAGGCAAGAAAGTTGCAGAAACTTCTACTTTTCACAGAGATTTCCTTTTGTAACAGCCTTTTGTAATGAAATTACCATTAACTCATCCATTTGGGGCCTTTGGTAGCACAATTTCATCAATGTCACTGCATTCAGCCACTGAATTCGCTGGGTATGTGTTTCAAACAGGTTTCCAATTAACCCCCATGGGGGATTATTTGTGGGGGGGGATTATTTGGAAACTGGTCGGGGGGGTGGGGGTTTATTGGTGGGGGGGGTTAATGGTGGGGGGGGTTTAATGGGGGTAATACGGTAAGTACATGTACGTAAATAGCCAAAAACATTGTTTCTTAACCTGTTGCTCTAGACGATCCTGTCGATCGCATACGCCGTTTCGTTGGTGGCATAAAGCAATTGTTGCAAACCTGCGAAACTGACAATCTGGAAAAACGATGCCATTGTATTGTGGATATTATTCAAATGTGTCCGGACTAAAATGACCTAATTTGCTTTAATAACGCCCGTTTGTCAAAGTACAAACACTAAAATGTCAGTTTGATGTGACTGATTCAACATTCTCGATTTGTTTACGGGAAGAAATCGGCTAAACGGAAAGTCTGGTTTGTAGTGAATATAAAGCGCATGTTTGGCGGCACATGACGTCATTTCAGTGGGACACGTTTATAAAAATAAGTCATTGTATAATCGAGAAAACAAAATATGAAGCATTGAGTGAGTAACTAGGAAACACTAATGGCGAACATTTCATTCCAATTTATGGAAACGCTGCGTTCTCTTTCAGTGTTTCTCGCACTGTTTTCTCACTGCGCTACCTTACCCTTCTCAAGGCATTCAGCAATATCCTGCCGCACAGACGCCTCTTTTTATCGCTTCGAGCAAACTGACAAACTGTAATGAGAGCGAGCAAAATTACGAGGCACGACGACACACGCATGGTAACATGTATCATGACGATAATGACGACGATTTTCACGAATTTTGGTGAACTTAGACAGCTCAGACAGGTTTTCGGCGCTAGTGCAATGTGGTACCGGTGGTGCCTTGCCTTGTTTCGTCATGAATGCTGTTCTCGAAAAATTGCTTGGTCTTCAGTTGTATCAACTTTCCTATGGCATGGCGGCGTGTTTATTCTGAAAGCAATGCAATGAACATATTTCTGTAATCACTTTTTCAAACCTTCAATTGCTGTGTTTAACCAACCAGCTGTTCAAATGTACGAGTTACTTGACGTTTTCAAGTCGCTTTAATGTTGTATGCGGACCGGAAACCTTTTTTCTCTGAAATCTGAATATTCTTACCACCCACCACTACCCGTTCTTTGGCATTCATTGAAAATTCGTCAATAAATCTGTTGCACTGAAATCTTTCATCAAATCAGCCCTGCTTAGCTTCCTGCAAAAGCATTCGTATTTCAAGTGTCCTGAAATCAACGTTTCAAACTAGCAAAATATAGGAAGAAACCCGTTGGTACAATTTCGATTCATGAAATATCTACAGTCGAACATGTAGCTGATTGGTTGGTGATCGTAATGCATGCATCCTACACTCCGTCTGAATAATATATGCAACATCACGTGACGACCAAATCAATCGGCGCTGAAACTTGCTCATAAGCAGGCCATCAATAGCGGGTCGCCCACAATCAAAAGCGGGCCAATCATAAGCGGGCCGATAATTGATCATAAGCGGGTCGACCCAAATTTTCATCAGCGGACCACGCACGTTCACATTAGGCTCACATTAGGTCTGAGCCCGCACTGTGCACGCACAATTGCGGCCCTTACGCAGATAAAAAAAGAACAGAAACTACAACTCACTCACGAAACAAACAAAGTGTTCGTTCACTCATCATGATGTGGAGGTACTTCATGTTACGAAACAATTAGTCAAAACGGATGACAATAATGTCTAACAGTCTAATTCAGTAGCTCATTCTTAGCTTATGGTTGGCGTGGGAAAAACCGGTTTTTCCGTTTTAAAACCTTTTTCAGTTTTTTCTTGCAAAAATAAAAGAAACCGTTTTTAATTTATTTTATTTTATTTATTTATTTATTTGTACGCGCGCCGGTTCCGGAAACCCGAAGGTACCAAACTCCGGCGGAGACGGGCAATACTGCCCCGAGCCCAATTTTACCCTCGGCTCAGGAGGGAATAGACCATTAGATGTTCATTGGTCACTCTAATTTTCCACGAGTATGTCTTGTCCACAGCGAGGTTCGAACCCCGTACCTACAGAAGGTTGGCCTACATAGGGAAAGAAATATTTTGTACTAAACAGCAAAAAGAAAACCAGAGCGTGAATTATAAGCAATCACGCTTTTAGACGTTTTAGAAAGGTGTGGCAGCCAATTAATTTAGTTTTCTTTCGCTCAGTTATTGAATCAAAGAGAAGAAAATGCAATTCCATGTTACAACTTTTTGAATTAAGGAACGTGAATTAAGGTGAAGAAGCTGAAAACAAAGCGGCGCCATTCGTGTGCTTTCGTTGTCCGCGATCTCAAGGAAAGGCCGACCGCCCTGATTGGTTGACCCAGAAAAACAAACAAGTGACACGGTGATTGGTTGCACGGTGCATGCAACCACAATGACCATAGACAGGAAACTTTATGGTCGGTTGGTTGATCGCGCCCTGATTGGGAAGGCCCAGAAAACAAATAAAGAGAACAAGAATCTATCACACTAATTGGTTGGCCAAAAAAACAAATGAAAAACAAACCCAGCATGCTGATTTGTGGTTGCACCAAGCTACCACGACGAAAAATTTCTGTACGCACACTTCGGTCGGTTGTTCAAAACTTTGTACACCATCATTTAAAAATTTGTGGCAGCCAAACTCACTCAGAGCACAATCCAAACACACAGCAATCGCAAACGGAATTCGAAGGATCTGTGAATTGGACAAACGGGACGGCACCAAAGACAAGCAAAACATCACTGAAAATTGATTTTAGTCGATTTTCATAAGTAAAAGCCCATTTTTATCGCTGTTGCTTGAAAGTCAATGGTCATATTTCATCTTGAACCCGACAGAATCAGAATTCAAAGTTGACTTGTTGTTTTAAAACTTTAAATTCACTTTTTGGCAACGTCGTTCAAAACTCAACGCATTTTTTGAGTGAATCAATCAATCAATCACTCAATCAAAAATTTATTACGGCAGTCCGTGAAAATGGTTGTAAAAGACACAATTCAGTAATGAAAGCGTGGGAGGGAACAGACAGACAGAGCTCATAGCCTTCGGAACAATAAAAACTGGTGAATTGAAGGAGAAACGGATAATATAACAATAAATGGAATCAGTTAATCGTTTTGTGGTTTTTTCTGATCCATTTTCCGCATCGACAAGTTTTACAGATGGGTTCCCAACACTTCCCAACAGATGGGTAGATGCTGTGCGTGTGCAGCCGCTGCACCCGTGCCAGTGGAATGGATTTTTGATGAAGATGCATGTGCATTTCTTTCATAATGTAGCTAGAGATGTCAAGAAAAAAAAATTTTCTATTTTTTTCTTTAAAAAAAAATTTTTTTTTTAATTTTTTTTTTAAATGAAAGTTGTTCAGAATTTTTCAGGGAGTCCGAATATCACCATCTGAGGAGCCACCGACTTACCATATGACCCCCACTCATATGGGAGGAGGGTGAAAATTTCAGACTTGGTTTCGGCGACCCCATTTTCCCACCGACGACATCACGTCTCGTGTTTTGCCTCTCAATTCACCTCAAATAACATGGAAACAAGTTCCACAACAAACCAGTACCGTGGGCCCAAAAAAATTTTCGAGGGGGGGGGTATGGTTAGGGTTAGGGGCTTTGAAAAAAAAAAATTTTTTTTATTTTTTTTTCGTTTTTTTTTTAAAAAAAAAAATTTGGATTTTTTTTTTTCAAACTTAAAAAAAAATTTGAAAATTTTTTCTTCTACTTTGCTCTGAAAATTCGATTTATGGCATAATTTTTTGAAAGTTCAAACCAAATTTTCTTCCCAACTTCTTTGTGTGCTTAGGTAAATGTCATTATTTGGTCATTTTGACCGACGTACTCCATGTTTTTCGATTTGGATGACTTCTAGAGTCAATTTTTAGCGTTGAAATGACTTAACTGAATTGAAATATCGTTTCAGAAATCGTTTTCTTGCAACTTAGAACATGTTTTTCAGTCGGTAGGCCATGAGATGAACATGATATCTTGTTGATTGGCGTATGTTATAGGTCTACAATGGAGTTGTGCGATATATTGTTAAACAATTTGAGCGGAGATGTTGGTTAATACCACATCACACGACCGTTTTTCAGATACCCGATAACATGGCCACATGTTAAAACTTGCGTGCTGAGCTAAACTAACGTGTTAAACTTGCGTCTGTCAGTTGCCCGAAAGTTGTCAGTCAGAAATCATGGTACGTGTTTTCGATACGATGATTTGAAGAGTGGGCTCTCGCCATGTGGCAGATAGCATAGCTGGTTGAACCTGAAAGTAAGTGTCTTGGGGGGGGGCGACCGGGTCGACAGGGGTTGCCGACTTAGCTACAGCAAACAGGAATTTTTGAACACAGTCAAATTTTGGTAATTTTCTAAAGAGGAACCACTAAGAACGGTTCAATATTCAAGTACACGTGAAAAATTGCCCTGTTTTACTGTTGAAAATGCAACTTTCCCTCTATGAAATGGACATAATTTCAATAAAACACGATTTTCGCTCTTATAGTTTCCCGGATCGTTCTGAAAATAGTCTAGATGAACTCAGCTCGACGAGACGCTTCGAACGAACCTAACTTGTAAAAAATTTTTTTTTTTTTTAAAAATTTTTTTTTTTAATTAAAAAAAAAAAATCCGGATTTTTTTTTTCCCCTAACCCTAGGTATGGTACCGTGGGGGGGGTGCCGACCAAAAAGTGAGGGGGGGGTCCAACCTATGGTAACGTGGGACCCCCCCCAGGGGGGTCCCATGGGGGGGGTGCATTTTTTCAAAATTTTCTGTGGGGGGGGGTCCACCCCCCCCACCCCCCCATGAAATTTTTTCGCTTAAATTTGAAAGGAAAAACGCTAAATTTTGCTGCAAAATCTTTGAAATTACAATGAAGATGGTCAAGTTATCATATATTCAGCTTATATTATGGACTTTATAGACAAAAAATCATGATTTTCGAAAAAAAATTTGGCCCTTGACAAAACTACGGACCGTATACGGAGGTTATACGGCGCACGCTTAACAAAACTACGGACCGTATACGGAGGTGCGCGCAGCGAAAAATGGCGCCAATTTTACATTCTCAGCACACGCTGCGCGTGCTTAACAAAAAAAACTACGGACATTATACGGAGGTTTTCAAAAACGATTGGAAATGTTCAGATATGGTTGGGAATCGATTATACAATCAATCCTGAACAATTTTGGGCGCCAAATTCAAATTTTTTCTTTTAGGCGGGAATTCAAAAAACACTCAAAACAGTTGAAAAACAATGGGAAATGATCAGAGTTTGTTGAATATGAATGAAAACAATCAATCTAAGCAATTTGGTCGCCAATTTTTTGAATGGCGGGAAATTAAAATTCAAATTTCAAAAAGATAAAAGACGACTGAAAATGACTTGTTTTTATGAACATTGGTAAAAAAAGTGCATGTATGGTTAAAATGCTGACTGTTTGAGCAAATACTAAGGTACCATTATTTTTATTGGGTCTCGACACGATCTTCGTGAAAATGCTTCTAATCGTCGGTAGCATGTACCAAAAAAGTTGTCACCCTCGTGGCCTGGTGGTAGTGCGTTAGACTACAGTCTGTGCGCTCGGGGGATCGAGCCCCGCCGAGGGGTGTATAGGCACTTAATGACAGAGAAAACTCGATGGGCCCCCTACTCAACGGCGTTCTGTACTCTTCTCTGGGTTAGCCCTGGCTAAAAACATCGCCTAAAACTCACAACAACAACAACAACAACAACAACAACAACAAAATATCTTCAGAAACACGCAGTGCGAATGCTGAATTTATGACGTACGTGTTACGTTAATGATAGAACTGTTTGTATTGACACGATCTGATTACAATCGTCAATAGCAGTACTGTGCACGCATGTACAGTATGTCATTAATCCAGCGAGCAACAACAGAATTTTCTGTTGAGCCGGTGTCATGCCATATTTTGACTCCCGCCATATTTTGACCCCCGGTCAAAATATGGCAATTGTAAAATTGCCATAGAATGACCTAGCCTACCATATTTTGACCTACCCCCGAAACTCAGTGTATGGATAGAGATGTGAGGTGACACTTGACCAATGGAAGCTGGACTTCACAAATGACCCAAATCAAGCCAGCAAAACGGTACATAACAACCAGCCTGGTATACAGTTGTAAGAGAGGGCACATCACACGCGGGCTGAAAAAAAAACAGCGCATGCTTCTCGAATGCTCGTGCACAAATGCGATCAATCGCGATCACACCGCTGCGTTGTTGTTGTTGTTGTTGTTGTTGTTGTGATTTTTAGGCGATGTTTTTAGCCAGGGCTAACCCAGAGAAGCGTACAGAACGCCATTGAGTAGGGCGCCCATCGAGTTTTCTCTGTCATTAAGTGCCTATACACCCCTCGGCGGGGCTCGATCCCCCGAGCGCACAGACTGTAGTCTAACGCACTACCACCAGGCCACGAGGGTGACGACTTTTAACGTGTGGTGCGTTGGTGCGTTGACTTTTAACAGCAACCAAGAAGATCGGAATCGCTCTCACCGATTCCTCAGCTCTCACGATATTCTGCCACATTATGAGGGTTTGCCAGGCCTCTCATGCGATCGATCGACTTGCCATAGTTATTTGCACACAATGAGATCAGATGTTAGCCTCTCGCATACTTTTTCGACAGTTGAATTACAAGAACAATACTGCATGTAGGGATGGAGCCGGTTCCGGTCCGGATTCCGGATTCCGGATTCCGGCGCCTAAAATTGGATCCGGATCCGGTCCGGATTCCGGCGCAATTTTGCCGGATCCGGCCGGATCCGGCCGGAATGGCCGAGACCCGCGAATTAACCAGTTGATTCCTCCGTTTCAGAGCTGTTCAATGGTTTGACAAATTTGTTTCGGTGCTTTGTTGGTTTTGTTGTTGTGCATTTGACATGTGATCAGTGAGCGTTGCTTTAGTTTGGTGTTCTGTTCAATGGTCAATGGTTCACTGCTTTTGTCTTGAGAGGTAAACTTATGTGCAGCATCGTCCACTTTAAAAAACGTGGCTGCCAGTTTTAGGCCGACGTTGTTGATGAACAATAGCAGGTTTTTTTTTTGAAATCAGCCATCTTCGTTGGTCATATTCAGTTAGCTGTCAAACAGTTGCTTTTTTGTGAGCCTTAGCAGAACACTAACGATTTTAGCGACGTGTGTTACCGTGGGTGTGCGGGGGTGCCGTAATCCCCTAAAACCCGATAAACCCTCCCAACGACGAATCCACGAGACGACGAATCCATTTCAACGGTGTTGCCCGCCGTTTGCGCACTGAAGCAGCGCATCGAACAAGTCGATGCGAGTGGCATTGGTACGACAAAAAAACGCTGCTGACCAGCATCGACACACGCTTCCGTGCGCTTTTCCACAACGAATCCAACATCATGGCCACGTACGTTGATCCGCGATTCAAGAATACTGCAGTCGTCTTCGAAAATGAAGGCGCGGTTTGTTGTGAACTACTTTACATTGCAAAGAAAATCTTGAAACGACCGGAGACGCCCACAAACTGCGACGATACATCCGAGATCGCGAACAACGACGATGACGAAAGTGAACGCGAGCCCGAACCAAAAAAGAAATCGACTGGCCTCTACGGAGGCATTGAGTTTCACGCTGCGCGACCGCGCAACCCGTCAGGCGGATCCAGTCTCGATGACGAACTGCGCGGCGAAATGAATATGTACGAGTCGGATGATTTTATCGACGAACCGGACAAAAGTGATCTAATGCTAGACTTTTGGCGGCTGAACTCGTCTAAATACCCCAAACTATCGACAATCGCGCGCAGATACCTGGCACCGCTATTAACAAGAGTGGCAAGCGAACGAATGTTCTCTGAAGCCAGGCAGGTGTTTGTGTACTGCCGATCTCGTCTGTCAACTCAAAACGCCGAAAAGGGTCATGTTTCTGAATGGAGTGTTGCCAGCACTTGATTATCCCTATGCGATGTGAATTTTGTCAATTGTTGTTGTTGTAATTTTTGGTTGATTCATGTGCTGTGTCTTGCTGACTTTGTTTCTGTGCTGTTTTATGCTGAAAATGTGATGAAGAAGCGACGAAATGTGCGTAGATGTTTTTTAAACATAAAAAGGCCATTCCGGTCCGGATTCCGGCAATTTTTGCCGGATCCGGCCCGGCCGGAACGGGCTTTTGCCGGATCCGGCCCGGATTCCGGCAAATTTGCCGGATCCATCCCTAACTGCATGGGTAGGCTTGTGTCCACGCAATATGCATAAAAGCGATGTTCAACGACAGTTTTGGCAAGAAGGCAAACTGGCAAACTGTCGAAGAACAGCAACACTGTTACGGCAACATGAGTTACCGCCCAAGTCGCCCAGACGCCCCTGTCCGACAAAGGCGCCGAGACGGATTGCGCAGACGACAGAAATGTGGGGCGACATATGTCGCTTTAATATGTATTTCAGCTGCTTGATCAGTTGACACAATGAACTCCGATTGGTATTAGAAGGAGACTGTCACATTTCTGCTTAGTGATGATGCACACCTGCATCTGCAGTTCCGGTACTCCTCCCTCATCTCCACTATAACACAGGAAAGAAAAAAAATTCAACGGAGGTTTTACGGAGCACGCTTGGCAAAACTACGGACATTTTACGGATTTCGACTAGACGTAAAAAGGTGATTGTATTGGTTTGAGCAACAATGTCGTAATTGGTAATTCAACATTCTGTTCATCATACTGCATGGCTTTTGAAAATATTTTGGCACATGCTACCGACGATTAGAAGCATTTTCATGAAGATGGTGTCGAGACCGAATAAAAATAAAGGTACCGCAGTCTTTGTTCAGGCAGTCAGCACATTAACCAATTTTTTCGATGTTCAAGAAACAAAGTTATTTTCAGTCGTTTTTTATCTTTTAGAAATTTGAATTTTAAATTTCCCGCCATTCAAAAAATTGGCGACCAAATTGCTTAGACTGATTGTTTTGATTCATATTCAACAAACCCTGATCATTTCCTATTGTTTTTCAACTGTTTTGAGTGTTTTTTGAATTCCCGCCTAAAAAATTTTGAATTTGGCGCCAAAATTGTTTAGGATTGATTGTATAATCGATTCCCAGCCATATCTGAACATTTCCAATCGTTTTTGAAAACCTCCGTATAATGTCCGTAGTTTTGTCAAGCACGCGCAGCGTGTGCTGAGAATGTATAATTGGCGCCATTTTTCGCTGCGCGCACCTCCGTATACGGTCCGTAGTTTTGTTGAGCGTGCGCCGTATAACCTCCGTATACGGTCCGTAGTTTTGTCAAGGGCCAAAAAATTTAGGGTGTGCAGAAAATTTTGGGGGGGGGTGTCCGCCAGACAAAATTTAATGGGGGGGGGTGGGGGGTGGTGTCGGCCAAATTTTCGAGGGGGGGGGGGGTACGATGGGGGGGGTGCCCGGTTTTAGGGGGGGTGGCACGGTGCCCCCCCACCCCCCCCCCACCCGACGGGCGCGGGTGCTCTGGGGGGGGGTGTACCCCCCCCCCCCCCCGCCCACGGTACTGCAACAAACCGGTGTGATCACGCTGACGACACGAGGCGAAACAGCAACGAGCAACCAACGAAGTTACGCTTGCAGTGGCAGACAGTGCAATTTCCACCTTTCGAGATCCTGAAAAACGATGCGTAAATGTGAGTTCTCTGCTTCTATCTCACCTTAGCGACATCGGAATTTGTTGAACTAGCCTTTGCGACGCTCAAGTACTTCAATGCGCGAGTCGATCATCACTCACCAAGGCTGAAAACAGTCGATAAATCAATCCAGAATACCACCTGCAGCGTTGAAGACCAAGTGACAAGGTAAAGTCAAAGAAAATTTTTGTTGAACTTTCGAAAAATTATGCCAAAAACGGCATTTTCAGGGCACATTAAAGAAAAAATTTCAAAAATTTTTAATAAAAAAAATTAAAAAAAAGCTCATTTTTTTTACTTTAAAAAAAAAAAATTAAAAATTTTTTTTGTTTTTAACCCTTACATCTCTAAATGTAGCACTCCGCCCGCCTACAGAACTGTAGGCCGAAGTTCTACCGCTACTTTTTTTTGTCTTGATTTTTTTTTGAACTTTCGGTATTTCAAAACTATTATTGTCTTTCTTATTAATATTGTTTGTACGTTTGTACGCACTAACGCACGGTTAGACTATTAGGATACCGCCAACGCACAGATAGAGAAAATTATTATTTTTTCTTTGAAAAATTTTAATAAATAAACGGTTTTTGTTTTTAGCAACAGTCGTCGACCACGACGACACACGATCCACGAAAAATCACCAACCACTTTTGTTGCAAAATCACCAATGGATTTTTTGATTGACCAGTACATCATCGGTAATCTGCCGTTCAATGTTTCCGATGGTACTGCAAAAATTATCAAAGAAAATGCAGCGAAAGTGCTGTCTGTAAGTTGTTTATTATTTTTGTTTGAAAACATTTTTGCGTTTTTCAAATTTAGATTCAGTTAGAGTAGAAAGGTTTGTTGTGGTTGTATAACGTCTTCGAGGCAGGGTTTTTTTTCGTTGAAAAAGCACTTTTTGTCCAAAGATGAAAGGAAAAGACCAAATTGGCGGAACCCGCGCAGCCATTTTTTTCAGTTCGCTGATTGGCTGTGCGGCGCGCAAGACCCACGACTTTTGCTGCAAGGCCACTGGGAAATTGTTGCGGTCGAAGCCTTTTTCCTGTGTCTATTCTTGATCACTCTGCTGCATGGTGTGTTGGGTGGGGGGGGGGGGGGTGGGGCGGCGGGTTTTCACTCGTGCAGTTTTGCATTGCAACAGCAACTACAATCGAACTCTATAAAGTTATAGGGAATCAATCAGCTGATTGGTCGGTGATTGCGGTATGCATGCTTTCTGTGCAGGGATTGCTGTGTGGGTGGAGTTTGGTTTGCACAGACAGAATGCAAACCGTAATCACCAACACCACAGCTATGTGGTGTCCGTCCACTCATGCATTTCAGCAGTTTTTTTGCTGGGTTCACTGATTGGTTCTACCTCCTACCACGCACCAATCGACGATGTTGAATTTCACATCGTTTTTGGAACTGTTTTTCCATGTCACCGGAACGCAAAAGCAACGCAAAAATTTGCAGCACTTCGTCGAGGGGGTCGCACGTTCTACGTTTGGCTGGCTGTGTTGATCCATGGGCTGGTTTCAGAGGTGCTCCATGTTTACGTGAAGGTTCGCAAACGCAAACGAGTTCTTTTGTGTTGTCGAGCTAATTGTTTTATTGTAATTAATTGCCGATTTTTAGGGTTTTGGGAAAATTCATTTTTTATTTGTCGGAAGCATCGTGAATGAACCGAACCAATCAGCGAATTATTGGAATCAGACAATAGCTGGAATTCGTTATCTTGCTGAAACTACTGAACACTAGTTTTTTTAAATCAAGATTACGAAGAGCATTTCGTTTTTACCCTTTTCATTTTAGGAGCTCGACAACCGCTGGTATGGCCAATCAATGCTGACCTGGTTTGGACGTCGCATCCCGACGTTTGTCCTGCTTGGGAAACAGCACGTGTTCCTGTACTCTGCAGTGCTCACAGTGCAACGGTAGGTGAAAGAAATTCAGAAACAAGTATTGAATTTCGAAATATGCAACTAGCCGACTCGCTGCATTAATGCTGTGTGAAAACTGAAACAGTTCGGTTCGTTGCTGCGCAGGTAGGATGCACACACAAGCAACAAAATGTGTGCTACAGGAGGTGTGCGGTAACTGTGTGACAGCAAAATGAGAAAAAAGTACTTTGGTCAGCAGACAAAAAAATTCGGTTCTCTATTCCTGAATTCACACATTATCGATGTTCCTCTGGAATGGTTTTTTAAAGTACGATTTCCACAAATGAAAACATCGAAACTCCATTGCAGCGAAGTAGATATTAGTGAGAAAAAATAAAATTCCACACGCAGCTGCAGAATGGAACCGGTTTTATTAGACAAAACAAACCCGATCATTCTCCATTTCCAGTCTGCACCTGCCCTGGTGGGGCTCTGGTGCCGCCGCCGGCCTCGTCTGCAGCCTGATCACAGTGCCCTATGAAGTCCTCGGCCCTAAACTGCTGCTCTGGACGTGGCACGACACGGACGCCGCTGTGGCCGACCGATCGTATCACGTGCCGTGGAGCCAGTACCAGTTTTATGCCGTTTCGTCCGGGCTGTTCGTGTGTCTGCTGCGGGCGACGCGCAATGTGCTCCTGAATGCAGCGTATGACTGGAAATGGTGAGTGCTGATGTTGGACTGTTTTGGGGTGTTTTGTGGACACATTGAACTTGAGAGAAAGAATGGGTTGCCGTTTTTTATGGAAGTTATCAATGTTGTGCTGAATACATAAACATACTGTTCTCGTCTCGATACATGCAACATTATGGAAGTTTTCCAAAGTCGTTAACCAATGCGAGTGAATAGATTGTTTTGGCCGAACCTCTCAACCGCTCAAAAAGTCAAGAAAATAACCGCATTTCGGTGTTGTTGTTGCTTTTCACGCGATTTTCGTGTGGGTTTACCAGCCGGAAACACCAGTGCACAGCCGCAAATTTGCATTCATTTTTCGTGTGTCCCCATCCCCATGTCATGTGACATGACAGAAAAAAAGCGCGTTACCCAGCTGAAAATTGAGTTTTTTTGCTTCTATTCTTCAGCTTCATCCGCGAGTATCTCTGCAGTCTGCTATCGGGCGCGCTCTCCGTTGTCGGTGCGTATGCGCTGCTTTTCACGATGCACCAGTTTCTCCATGAGCTCCTTTTGGTGCCCACGTCTCATTTGGTGCTCACCTGTTTTGCTGGTCTCCTGTTGGCGTTTTGGATCGCCGATCGTTCACCATTGGCGATTGCGCGATGCGGTTTGTTTTGGTTTTTGTTGGTTGGTTTTTTGCCGTCAAACATAAACTAAACACCGAAATTGGGCGCCCAGATCACTGGGGTTCGTTTTATAAAGCTGAACAGTCCAATAGTGCTACTCCACTGGGCTCCTGCCTGACTAAATTCATGAGATTTCACGTTTTCGTTTTCCTCTCACGTCATGTTGAAGAGCCAGACGTTGCAATGAATTCGTCAGTTTGTGCGTGACAAAAACGGAACTGTGTGACGTTACATGATTGTTCTCGTCTGCTGAGTCTATTGGCCAACTAAGAATTTATAAAACTTGCGCCCAGGACAGAGCCGGGAATCGGGATGTCAGAGACTACCCCTTCTTACATAGCTAGGCGAGCATCACTGTGTTCACCACTGAGTGCAGCGTCTTCAGTCTAGATTTTTTTATCCCAAAAAACCACTGAAAAAACCAAAAAAACCGATGATGAGAGGTCGACTACTTTCGGTTTTCAAGAATCTGTCTACAGCAACCGCTTTAATAAAAAGGAATTCACGCCCAACAAATTCGCGTTTTTTTGTTGCAGCTTCGCCAACAGTGGACATTCTGTTGCTGTTTGTGATCACACTCTACTACTCGTTCTTCCTGGTGTTGGTCTGGCTCACAGAGCCGGCGGACATCATGGCAACTTCGATTTGGCAACCGATTGGCCCGTGCGACAGACCGGAAACGCTTCGGAATCCGTTTGGAATGGTTTGTGCGGAGAGTTTTTATTGATTTTTTTACTGCGCATGTTACGTCAGCCCACTGGTCTAGGTATTCATTTCATTTTGGATTTTCGTTCGCGACACGCAAGTAACTCTGATATACAGACACTAAAACAACTTGTTTTAACCTGACTATGAGACCTGTCTGTGGTAAAACACCTTCGGCAAACTGCCTGGTGTCCGTCGCACTGACGAGCCAGGGGCACCACGGTATGCGTCTACCTGGCAAAACCGCAAACAGTGAACTTCATCTATTGTGACTGTGCAACATCAGAAAAAATGCTCAAAATTGTGTGTGCAGAGTTTCAAAGAGAAGGACTGTCCATGCTTCATTCAATCGTCAGTCACTCAACCAATCACTCATAAAGTCTCACAAAACACAACATCCCGCCTAAGCGATCGAAAAATAATCCACAAAACAGCCGCCATTTTCCAGTCGCGTAAACGAGCGCAATTCCTGTGCACAACGCGCTACAACGAACCGTACTTCGACTTTCATTGTCTGCCCGAGAAGCGCCCGCCGACGATGCGCGACGGGCATCCGGTCGAGTGGTACCCGCTCTGCGGTACCCGCTATCCGGAGAACGACCTCGAGTACCCGTTCCTGATCTCAGCCTGCTCCGTGTTTGGCCTCTGCGTGTTGTTCACGATGTTGTTGTTCTCCGGTAATCCGCCGGTGCAACCGACGGTGATTCGCAAGAGGAAGCGCGACTGAAGGAGTTTTTCTGTCGTTAGTTGTGATTTGTTGTTGTTTGGTGGAGTTTTGTTTGAGGTGGAAATTCTGTATTGTGCGATTGTGTATATTCCGGTTCACTGGGATTTGTGTGGCCGCTGACAATGCACTGAATTTTGTGAATGTTTGAATTTAGTGTGATTGGTGTGCTTTTGACTCGAGGAATCTTGGACTCATGACCTCCAATGTACACCGAATCAATAGTTTTGTTTTGTGGGTTTGGCGAAGATTTTCAAGTTTTGAATTCCAGATCGCTTTTCTTCTCATCAATGCAACATTTTTTGCGTGGTTCTGTTAATGGTTTGTCAATAATTTAGAACTGAGTTTTGAAATTTGATGTTTTTATCATTTCATCAGTTTCAATGTTTTTTGTCGTTTTTCCATTGCCGTTTTGTAACTTTCACGGAAAATTCATTTAAGTGTGTTTTTTGAAACTTGCAATTTCTCTAGTTTTTTTTTCTCTGGTCCGGGTCTCACAATTTTGTGGTTGTCCACGTTTTCGTCAGTTTTTTTCATTGCCCTTTTTGTGTTCCTTAGTCCCATTTTGTGCTCTCATCCCATTTTTGTGCTGGTATCTTCACTTTTTTTGAAATTTTAGTCGCTTACTCGTTTTGTTTGTTGCTTTGTTTTGTTTTTCGTCGTTTTTTTTGTTTCCGTTTGATGTCTTTTTGATGAATAAAACGGAATAAAGCCCTTCGGCGACATGTTTTGAACTGCAAACGTGCTAAGAATTGCACCAACTATTCGAAAAAAGTGTCGATCTGAACGCCGTCATGAAAATTTTGGTTAGCAAAAAAGTCATTTCGTTTCAGATACTGAGAGCTTGCTCACAAGTTTGCGTCTCGCAATTACCAATCGTCTGAAAAATGCCCGCAGAAAGCAACGTGTGGGTGGAAATGTGAGTTTATCAGGAAGCAGAAATCATCAGTCAACTGGATTTGAGTTCTGATCTTATTATAAGCCTGAGTTACATTGACCGTGTAGCCAAGACGGAAACCGGGTCGTTTTTATCCTGGTTTCTGCTGATTAGCCATGTACAGTTCAGACAGGTTTTGTCCTCGCATTTGTATTTTATTGTCTGCTTTTTTTAATTTCGCAGTTTCACCAATGCGAAATCGCCCGAGGGACTGGTTTTGAAAGGCATTCGCTTTCGAGACGTTTCGAAAATGATCGAAGACAACAAAGGCGTGCCGTGCTTTTCGGATTTGGAACTGCAACGATACCTGCCCGCTGGGGCGGTGGTGTTGCTGGTTGATCAGGTTCTGACATTACTTGCATCTTTTTGAGTTCATTTGAATTCGAATCAGCTGTTTTGTCAAGTCAGTGGTGCTGAAAGCAGAATGTCGTTGTGGATTGAATACTGAATGTTGGCTGTTTGCGGGTTCGCCAGTTTGAAAAAGGAATACCGTAGTGACTGTCATCACCTGGCTAGCTGGTGGGACGGACACCAGGCAGACTTGTACGGAACGTTTTAGTCAAAAATCAAAACAAAACGGAGATAAAAAAGTAGAAAAAAGTGACAAGTGTAACACTGTTGTAAGTGTTGATCAGAAATGAAAAGCGTGCCCAACTTTCGACAACACCGTCCGGTGCCAAAACTGGTTTTATAGAGCACGGTACCATAACCGCACTCGGTCTCGCCACGATCTTGCTTCAAAGAAAATTATTGGTAATGTGAAATGGAAAATGAGTGTAACAATCGCGATGGAAGTTGACTTCTTGAATCTTGACTATCCGAGGGGGCGTCTGCAGTAGGATCGTTTCGGAACCCAATACGGTATAGATACCGTACGTACTCCGTGAGCGCCGTGTTTTTTTGTTTCTGACCCTGTTCGCACAAAATCTTCCTGCTTCAGGAACCGACCGTGAAATCGGCGAAATCAGAATCCGATCAGTCATTGGTGAGCGGCAGTTCAAACGCGATCGGCGACGCTACCAGCGATGGTAATCAATCGATGTTTTTTAGATTAATAATATTTTCAAAAATGTTGTTACATTTTTCAATTTTTTTTGCCAGAAACACTGAAATCCAACGACGAAACGACGATAGACGGTACCCCGTTGAAAGTGAAATTTCTGGACGTGTCCAAGATGCGCTTCAAGGATTCGCCGAATGCAGCGTTTCGAATCGGCGACCTCTCCGTGGTGAACCCGTTGCCGGTCGCTCGCGTCCGGTATGGATGGGGATATTCGAATTTAGGGTGCGGTACAACTGGTTTCTGATGAGGCCACCGCGTTTCTGCGTCTGATGTTGGCCAGGCCAAAATTTACAGAACAATTATACAACTTACTTGGTTAAATTTGTATGGTGACATGACATGATGATGACATTTCTTCAGTAGAAATGTGAAACCGCTGATTTGCTTTTAGCCGCTTTCTGTTGGTAAAGTCCGTTCCGATATTTCATGCAACAATATCGTGACGCGGTGACAACTAAAAGAAGTAAACACAGTAGCAAACCAGCACGCCAAATACTACTGGTGGGAGGGTAGAATTGGATGTAGACTGATCGTTTGTGTATGACTGTGCAACACGTGGTAAAGCCTTTGGACTGGCTACGTTCGATTCGACTTGCCTGAGCTGATTGGTCTCCGTTGGGCACGCCACAGCCAATCGGCCTGCACGATTTGAAATGGACTTTTTTCACTTTCAGCGGTATCTTGGGTCCATTCCTGACGCAACGTCGTTCGTTCCACGACGCGATCGGCTCCGCCGGTTTGGCGTTGTTTGCGCCGACCGTTGCTGGTGGTGTTTGGAACAATCGAGTTCAAAGCAGCCAATCAGTCGCGATGGTTGGGGCTGTTCTGATACCTGACTTGTATTCGTCTGACAGCTGGACTGTTACGGTCGGAGGTTGGTGTTCTGTCAAAAAAAAAACGGTTACTTTGTATTGTCGATAAAATCGATATCGAAGTTTTCCTGTTTCTTTCGTCGACGTTTCTCATCGGCAGACGCAAAAGTATACACTTCACATGTGGTGTTATTGTATTTGAAATTAGAAGTGGACACGGTTCTTGCTTGAAGGATCGGCTACTTTCTTTAAAAGGTGTCAATTTTTAATTTTTGCTGTTGCACGGTTGCATACAAACACACCAGCAAACATGCGCTGGCACGCCACGCGCACAGTGTAATATCGTATGTGTGCCAGTGTGTTTGTGTTGCGTGACTGTGTAATATTAGACACAAAAACGTGCACGGTCTTTTTTTGCAGTCTTGATTTTCTTTTCCTTGATGTGTGTGTGTCTGTTTTTTATTCAGGCGTGGTTGGCGCGAACGATTTCAAATCGAAATTCGAGCAGTATATCTTGTCGACCAGCGGACAAAATGAAACGGTTCGATTCGAGGTTGAGACGGAAACTCTTTTGATTGATAAAGCTGCATTTGGGTTTAACTTGACATGACGTCGGAGTCACGTTGGCTGGATCTATTTTGCTGATCAGTATTATCTTTCTTATTAAACGTGGCCCAATATGCGTTTGCACGCACAGATAGAGAAAATGTTTCGTGGCTGCGCGGCAATTTGAAATCAGCAAAACTTAACGTATTCTGACAGCAGATTTGTGCAAGAAATTGAGAAAAAACAGTTGGAATTTTTTCTCACTGAATGAATTTATTTTCTTTCATATTCGAATTACGTTCAGGCGCGAAACATTTTTTCAGCTGTGCGGCTTTTCCACACACCATTCAACATTACTAGGCCTCCTTCGCATGAAAAGATAATAGTTGATACCGGGTAGTGCAGGGTGCAGCCAATCAGTGTGGTGCATTTGAATCGTAGAATTACAGATTTTGTGCTTGATCGTGCTTCATGTATCATCTTTTGTCTGGTCCTGCCACTCAATGCATTTGCAGACATTAGAAAAAAATTGGCTTTACATTTTTGATGCCGCAATTCAAAATTGACTCTGTGGCATCTCAGAAACTGTCGCTTCTGCAATTTTGAATTGCCGCATCAAGCGTAGAAACTGAGCTCCGATCCGTGCGCGCGTATTGAGTCGCAGAACCAGAAAAAAATGATGATAATTTCTGATTCACGCACAGACCCACCGATGTGCCGTGCGTAGTCGCTGTGTGCTGTTGCCACATAAATTGGAGCATCGGAACGAACCAATCAGCGACGACGAGAAGGAGAATCCGGGCGATGTTCAATTTGAGAAAGACCGTACCATTCTGGCGGGCGTGTCAGTGGATGCGAGTTGGTGTACGGCGACGATTTCCGACCTGAACAGCAAACCGTCGTCGTCGGCAAAACTGGAAGCGGTGAGTCGTTTTTTTTGTGGAATCTGGTTTTTACTCTTATTTTGGGACAATGTTTTCACTCGATGTGTTGGAGAACTGATTGGAAAATCAAAAAAGAGAGCGAATAATAGAAACACGCAGCCACTCAGCCAGAGTGCGGGTCTTTTACAGTCCGTCAACCTTGTGGCACTTTGAATCAATGCTGGCTAATCAGTGTGTGTGCAATACACGTTCGTCCTCAGCCCTGCAATGAAGGAAAAAAACCAGATTTTTCAAACTTTCAGCACATCCACACATCTTGGCTGGACAAACGAAGCGTTTTGTACCGCCAGTCTCAGGAACTGCGCGTGTTGGCGGTAATTTGAAATGTTGAAGTTTGTTTTTCTTGAAGAAACATTGTGATTTCACGGAGTGGTTTCACGGAAACAGCTCCAAAACTCAGCTCATTGATTGGCCTGATCTCAGCGGTGTGCAGCCAATCAGTCAGTGCCCTGTTCAAATGTAGCCGCTACGATAGTCACATTGAAACGCCGCACAGTCACGGCTTGTTTTTCGGGCAATCCCTTGACCGTCGTGTTACCTCTCATAATTTTTGCAGCCAAAGTCAACGAATCAACCAAATTGTAGGATGGTTCTTTGCATTTCGGCCTGGCCAACTTCTCATGCATAGGAGGGGTGACCTCATCAGTGATGTGCCCCTCTTGAACCACTTGAAATGAAAAAAAACTTGTGCAATAGCTTATTCACAGAAAATACAAACAGTACTAAAGCGGAATGCAACATTTCAGAGTGTCCCCTCTATATCAAGCTCATCAGACAGGCTCTCCTAAACGTGCAATATCTCGCATGTTTTGCAGTCATTCACTGGCGCCCTTGACAGCGGCATCGTGCGATGGTTCGGCAATGGAAGATGTGAGCCGGCCAGTTTTGGCGACGAGTCACTGACGGTGGAGGAGACGCTCAAGGCGCTCATTGATGGTAGGGGCTGGTTTTTTCAAGGGTTTGAAAGATTGTTTCAATTAGAGGCTCATCATATTGATTTTGGCCACTGCGATTTTGCGTAAAGGCGCATTCATGTTGCAGTGTTTGGTGCCCGCGCAGCTATGTTGCGCACTAAAAATGCAACATGAATGCGCCCTAAGACGTTCAGGCAGACTGAGCTGTTGAACTTGTGGGCAGTTTGGTTGAGTTGTCCTGAAAAGAAGGCCATATTGTCTGTCAAGATTTGATGTTTGTTGAGAGGGACATCACAACACGGTTCGTGTTATGTTTCAATGGGACAAAGACGGACAGATACCATGCAATCTGCACTTTAGTTTCATATGCGACTTCTGTCAATCTGTTGCAATCTATCGAACATGCGCACAAGCACGCATCAGGTATGGCAGAGCGTCGTGTGCCTGTGTGTTTGTTTGACTGGAACAGCAAGTATGAGTTGATTGTAAAGCGCACTTCGTCTCGTCAGTCTAGAACACCGTGTGGCGCATTCATCATTGTTGTTGTTGTTCTGTGCCGGAGCGCAACGCTCCGGAGAGGCGAGGCCGAGTTGCTGGCGTTTTTGGACGGAAGCCGCCGGTTCCACTCCGAGGAAGCGCCAGCGTCGGAACCTGGCGCATTAATTTTGCAGTATTTAGTGACCCAGCGGCCATGAAAAATGCCTAGTTATAGTGTAAGTGTCCAAAACATATCCCAAAGTGGCCGCGACATGATATAGCAGAGTGGCACATAGCTGCGCGGTCACTAAATCTAACCAAATAAAAACCAAACAAACAAGTGGCGTTTCGACCTAAGCACAAGATGCCGAGCAATGGTGGTCTCTTGAAAAGCAAATACTCCATCATGAATGCGCTGTCACACGTTTTCTGATTCCCCCCACTATTCCAGGCACACTGACGAGCGGTTTCACGGCGCGTCAGAGTTCCGCCGGACGCCCGTCGTCGCTTGGCGCCGCCGCGTTTCAGGTTTGGGTTTGAATTTGAATGATTGGAACTCTTAAGAATTTTGGCTTCAAATTCGGGCGTGTTGATTGGTGCGCAACGTTCTTTCTTCTGCATTGTGCGTGTGTGGGTGAGTGTGGCTCTGATTTTAAGAATATTTTTTGCTGGGATATCATGATGATGATAAGAGCCTGTTTTGTACAATAAACAGTCTTGCGCCTCTGCCAGCAGCGCAAACCAATATAAGAAGTTTGCTGTTTGCGGTTTCACCAGGTATAGTTGTCCTGGTCCTGGATAATTTGTAAACATCAGCGAACCCAGAAACATAATCTTACAAATTCAACCATCCCGGGCTATAAAGCCACAATGGACCCTGTCCCACAAGAGCCAACCGACCGACCAGTGAACGAAAAAGACCGCAGTGCACTAGCCGTTCGCGCTCCGAAGGTGGTCGAATCAATAAAATACCGCTCCACTAACGTGCAGCCTGGCTGACCCTGCATTGCTGCGACGCCTATCCCGCAGTGGCGTCACTAAACAACCAATCAACCTTCAGTGTCCAATTTCCAGTCTCCCACCGCCGCATCATGCCCGCTGAGCGTCACACAAATGTCCGATGACTCGTCGTTGCAGCCGTTGCGCGCGCCGACGCTCGCCGAACTCGCACGACCCACGATGGACTTCTCGGATGAACTGTGGATGCTCTTGAAAAGTACAGTGGCGGCCAAAAGTTTTGAAACCGCTGCGTGCGCTGCATATCGCGCATTTTTGCGTTATTACTGTGCACATAAGCAGTAAATTTTTGATTTTTGGAACAAGCAATTGTTGTGTTCATAAACGCAAAGCTAGCATGTATTGGGTAGAGACGCACAATAAAAGCACGCATATACCACCACACACACGCGCGCGCATGGGGGTTTCCAAACTTTTGGCCGCCACTGTAGACGCAAAATGTTTCTTTGTGCTTCTTGATTCTCTCGTTTCGGTTGTTCTGAGAGACTGCGAGCGCCATTCATGGACCTTGAAGCGCCGGCGTCACTTTATTGTGCATTCATGAAGCAACAAAACAGCGCAGTTTCACACACTGTATAAATTGGCGCCTGCGCTTCAACGCGCTTGAGCGCGTGCGCAAGTGCATGAATGCGCCTTGAAGTGCGCCAGCAGACGTGGGAACTGAAGTCAGTTTTATGCTTATGCGGCAATTCAAAATGCGGCACAAATGACTCAGCCATAGTGCCTCAGGAGTCTTGGGTTGCTTCACGAATGTTGAATTCTCGCTTCATGCATAGAACATTCATTCCGATCTATGAACGCATCGAGTCGCTGAACCAAAAGAGAAGATCATGGTAGTTTTCTATTTTCCTTTTTTATGCCGGTTCGAGAAACTAGAATCTAACAAACTCATTTGGGCTTGGTCGGGAGTATTCGGTTGCGGGATGCAAAAAGACGTCGGGATGCATGCACGACTTTTTGCACCCCGTGATCGAATACTGTCGCTACAGTCGAACTCTAGATTCTAGGGAATCAGCTGATTCGTTGGTGTTTATGGTATGCATGCTTTCTGTGCAAACCAAACTCCGCCCCCACAGCATTGCCTGTACAAAAATATGCATACCGTAATCACCAACCAATCAGCGGATTCCCTATAATTTAGAAGTTCGACTGTGGATGGTAGACAGCTTTCTAAGCTAGGGGTGGTAAAAAACGGTTTTTTTTTTCAAATCCATATATATAAAACGGTTTTTTATACCGCGTCTGGTTCTTTATACCCGGTTTTTTTACCGACCCAGTATCTGAAGAATCTTGTGATTGCGACAATTTCTGGTACTCTGATTTTACGCAAACCGCTGAATAATGAGTAAAAGACCACAGTTCTAGCCAGAAACCGTATGTGTTTCAGTGGAAACGTATTCCAATCTTGATTTTATTTGAATCGGTGGCGCTTAGAAAGAATGCAGCATCAGAAAAATTATCAGATGCGAGTTTAAAACAAAAAAACTAACGCAAGACAGATTGACATGTGCAACAGCAAGGAATGTGATACATGCAAATCAATTGAACTGAACGATCGAGAGATATGTAACTGCACAACAATTTCAACGCGTTTCCAAATAAAAGATCACCGAAAGACAAAAAGAATCACGAACCCGCACAGATGAAAGAAGTGAACCAAGAACAAAATTGAAAGAGCAAAAAAATCAGATGGAGATTCGGGTCACTATCACCAGTACAACAGCACGACGACATCACCAACAAAACTTTGAGCAATTTCCGAGTTCAAAGACACAAAATTTCAGGAAATTTGACTGAATAAATATTAGCCATTCACCCGATTTTTGTCTATTCATCATCATCATCATGATGAGTATCATCAATGCAGCCGTCACCATCATCATCAATGAAGTCGTCATCAGAGCTGTCCACACAATTTGCCGATGCAAGCGCAGCAATGTTCTCAGTGGCAGCAGCTGACGCTGCCGACGGGGACTGCGAATCCGTGCTGTCGCAGTTTGACGGCAACGATTCCGTGCTGTTGCCAGCAACACTTGACACGGGTCTCAGGGTGCTTTATTTATACCAAGAGCGTGAATTGTGTTCTCCGGAACATCAAGTTATGAAGTGGCGAAAATGAAAATTGAAATGGAAGTGCGGAATACAGTGCATTTTGAGTGATTTCAAAAATTGAAATTTGGGTCCTTTGGCGGTATAAAAAACCGGAAAAAAACCAAAATTTACGCGGTAAAATATCGGTAATTTATTTTGGCTATTTTTTGGCGCTGGTATAAAAAACCGTTTTTTATACCGTTTTTTATACCGAAAAAACTGTTTTTTATACCGACCCACCCCTATTCTAAGCCCCGCCTGTCTGTGTTTCCGGGCACTCCCCTCGGGTACCAGTGATGTGATTGATCACTTCTGTTGCTTTTGTGGTTTTCGTTGTTGAATTTCCGCGGATGGACAGGGAAAAAACAGACATGACCGAACGTGTCAAGTTGTCCCGGGTCCAAGAAGACGGGAGCGGCTCGCAGAACGACGTCGCTTAAGGGGCATTCATGAATCAGTATTTAATGACCGCGTAGCTATGTTTTAACACAGCTAGGTATGCGTCACTAAATATGGCTTCACGAACGCCGCTTTACTTTTTTCAACCTCGCTCAGACTGCAACTCGAGTGCTCAACTGACGAAATGCCTGCGAATGGTGCTGGATGCGCTGCAGCACGGCGGGTTTCGACCGACGGTACAAAAAATTATTTTTTTTTAAATTTATTGTTTCGTTCGTTTGTGACTTCACATCATGTCCCCATGTCGAATCGAGACTGACAGTGTTGTTTTGGTTTTGACACGATATCCAACTTGACACATGATTAATTGGATGACCCTTGATTGACTATTGTGACACTGTACTGCCATTGAGTGACCGCATTTCTGGTAATAGTAGTGGCCTGAAAAAACGCTAACCAAACAAAAAACGACAACTTTTGGTTGTCAATAAGAATGAATCGAACTCGTTCTTCTGGTTCTGCAATTCCATGCCCACCAGCTTCTAACCAAGACTTTCTAGAAGCTTCAGATTTTCATGATTGCCAGATCCACGCCAGCTCACGAAGCACCTTAGCGCACTGGGTACGGGACGCCGTTGCTGACCAGTTGAACCCGCCCCGTCTCGAGGGACTGTACCCGTTGCAGATTCTGGTCGAGTGCGGATGCAACAAGCTACGACGTGATTATGCAACGGCGTTTGGCGGCGAATGTCAGGCGGTTTTCTGTGTTTTTTTTTTGGTTTTTTTACTGATTGGCTGCATTATAAAAAAAGTAATATTGGTTCGATTGACATGCTGGATATTGCAGGGTTTTGCAAACTATTAGCATCACTTTGTGAGGTGCGTTTGTTTGTGACGGTGCAACCTCACTTTGGTATAACCACTAACCAGGTATAACACAAGAGTCCATCCACGATTGTTGGAGTTGAGACTGAATTTAGACAAGGTGTCACATCTCATCAAGACAAGCTTCTTACAGACACGTGGCTTACACGCCAGTTTTTTTCTGCAGCATCAACAGTGCTGCAGTCATTTTTCACGCCAAAGATGTCGCTGACGGACCAGGTCGTCAGTATTCGACGACTGCATGCCATCATTGAGGTGGTCACGCTGACGCAAACGCTGTTGGCACCGCCACAGCACAAGTTGTCCTCATTGACCAGGTCAGTCAATCCGTGACGACCCGGACGTTTTGTGCGTGTTCAAAGATTTGAGTTCGCCACTGTCAGCTGGTCGATCCAATCCATGGACTCAATTCAAAACGCAGCCAAAAGTTGTACATGATTTTCTGTTCGACTGTACAGTCAGACTGAGTGCATTTGAATTGAGGCGTGCTGATTGGCCGTTTGAGAGAGATACCGTATTACCTCTATTAAACCCCCCCCCCCAAAATTAAACCCCCCCCCCCCCCAAAAATAAACCCCCACCCCCTCGACAAGTTTCCAAATAATCCCCCCCCGAAAAATAAACCCCCATGGGGGTTTATTAGAAACCTGTTTGAAACACATACCTAGCGAATTCAGTGGCTGAATGCAGTGACATTGGTGAAATTGTGCTACCAAAGGCCCCAAAGGGATGAGTTAGTGGTAATTTCATTACAAAAGGCTGTTACAAAAGGAAATCTCTGTGAAAAGTAGAAGTTTCTGCGACTTCCTTCCTGCCATGGAAAGTATTTTTGCCATTTTGCTCACCCCTAAAAATGGTTTCCAAATAAACCCCCCCCCAAAAATAATCCCCCCCCCCCCCAAAAATAAACCCCCACCCCCAGAAGTCGCTGAAGAAATAAACCCCCATGGGGGTTTATTAGAGGTAATACGGTAAACCGCTAATCAACTTTGTTTGACAAAGAAACGAGTGATTCGCAGATGATCACTAAAACCCATTGGTTGGTGTGCTTGATTCAACTGCATTCGAATTCAGTTTGGCTATTGGCTGATTGGCTAGCGCGAACGTGTTGCAGCCAATCAGCGTGTTTTTTTCCAAACCGTTGACTAACCAATCAGAGTTTTTTGTGGATTTTTTCAAATCTAACAAATCGTTGTGCGTATTCTTTCATCGAACGCGTCTGCTTCCAGCGACTGTGTGCAGTTCTTCAAGACGCACGACACTCCAAACGACGCCAACTACTCATTCACTCTGCGCACGTCTGATGTGCCTGCGTTGATTGAATCGTACGGTTTCTTTTGAATTTGTTTTTTTTTGCTCAATTTCCAGTGCTTCTGTGTGTGTGTTTTTTTAATTATACGCGCGCCGGTTCCGGAAACCCGAAGGTACCAAACTCCGGCGGAGACGGGCAATACTGCCCCGAGCCCAATTTTACCCTCGGCTCAGGAGGGAATAGACCATTAGATGTTCGCTGGTCACTCTAATTTTCCACGAGTATGTCTTGTCCACAGCGAGGTTCGAACCCGGTACCTACAGAACTGTAGGCCGAAGTTCTACCGCTACGCCACGGACGCGACAAATTAATTGATGTTTTCCGCTGATTTCTTTTTGTGTTTAGTCGCACGTTCAAATGTTTTTAATTTCACGTTTTTTTGTTTTTTTTGCAGCTGGCAACCATCAACGTGGACTGCCACTACGCCCGCTGATGGAAATGGTAAACTACATAAAAATGCGTTGTAGTTTAAGCGAGTGAAATATGAATAAAATCGCATATTTTTTGAATATCGCAATCACTAATCGATTCAGACGATTTGACTTTATCTTCCAAATTCGCTGCGCTACAGTATGCTTGTTAAAACCTGTCACTTTTGTCGCAGAAACAGAGTTTGCAAAATGAGACAGAACGGTATCGGAATTGCCAGAAAACATATTTTGGCAGAATTGAGATGTGTGATTGAAAAAGTGGGCCTCTTTCGTTTGGTCGTCTGATGAGCTTGTTTGCAAATGAAGACAAGATTCAAAAGTTTCGCTATAATCTTGCCTGACGCATCAACGTTGACAGCCAACGTTGCTCCCGTATCCGTGCCATGCAGCGTTCGACTGTATTTTTTTCTCAATTTTTTCCAAGAATCAGACGACCTACACGTGCTGCATTGCGATCGAAAAGTGTTGTGCGACTATTTGCCGTTGAAGACGTTTGAGACGGCCACCGACGCACCAATGACCGGCGAGCATTCAAATCATACAGCCAATCAGCGTTGTTCACGTGACGTTCCACCGCAGGCACGCTATCACTGTGTGCAAGCGCTGCGTGTGCGCACGCGAATTGCGTGACATTGACGGATTGTGATGAAACTGTGGAAAGTTGTTGTTTGTTTGAAGACGGCGCTCGTGTGAATTACCCCTGGTACTCTTGCACGGTGCTTGTTTGTGCGTGGTCATTGTCATTCCCTCTAAATCTGACTTTTATTAATTTTTGCATTCGTATGAACTTCAATTGATCTTTCATTTACTCACATAATCACATATGGCCAATGGTTCAACGATTCAATTATATTTTTCTTTTGTCTGGACTGGAGTCTCTGTTCAGTTCAGTTCTGTTCTGTTCAGTTCTCTGTTCCGCTTACTTTCGGCAAGTTTTTTGTACCATTCACCCAGCTGGCACATATTTATCCACGACGTGAGCTCTCCGAAAACTTCAAGTTTTCTGTCGTCGGGTATTTGCTCATAATCGTAACAAATCAATTGGACTTTTTCCTCATCCAGTACCCAGCTTGGCGTGTCCTCAGCTGTTTTGTTTTGTTGTTTTTTTTTGAAAAGTTTTTCCCATAAAAATGAAAGACATTCTCTTTTTGTGTGATCCGCAGATCGCTCGCTATCACGCACATATAAAATCTGCATGAAAAATGCTGTTACCATAGAACGGCAGAGTAGGGAATTCGCCAGCTTCAGCTTTTGCTTTGCAACTATCGATTGTTCCTCTTCTCCACTCGACGGATCTACGCTGTTCTGGCAGGACTCGCAGCAAAAACTGACAGTAACGTTTGAATCGTGTGTCCTGCACTTCTTCGAGGGACGCGTTTGTGTCTGAAATTGTTATTGAGATCGTCACCGCTCGTGGCCTAGTGGCAGTGCGTTAAGCGCCATTCATGGAGGTTGAAGCGCGCTGAAGCGCGCTGACGCGCTTCACTTTGCTACACATTCACGAAGCAAAAAAAACAGCGCGCTTCAGCGTTCGTCAGCGCGCTTCAGTTTTGTAGCACATGCGCATTCACGGACGCGCGCGCTGAAGCGCGCTGACGAGCTTCATCATGAATGAAGAAATGAAACTGCGTCAGCCGCTGCGGCTTTTTAGATTTTTTGCCCATTCACGAACGCGCGCGCTGAAGCGCGCTGAAGTGCGCTATCATGAATGATGAAATGAAGCTGCGTCAGCCGCTGCGGCATTTGATGTCCGGACATCAAATTTGTGTGTGCAAAATCGCTGATTGTTGCTGTCAGTGACAATCTTTCACAAATGTTGCAAGACTTTTTTGTTAAATCATTTGGTACTTTTCTGACAGATTCTGAACAGTATGGTATAGCGTAATTAGTCTCAAAATAAGTGTGACAGTGACAATACGAATACTCAACAAAGCAGAAAAGTAGTGCAAGAAATTTATGTGAAATTTATGTGAACTGTACCCGTGCGACGGTGTGGGGTACTGATTTGCGCAGCCCTTAAAACCGGACAACACAGACAACAGCACAAAACGATAAAACTGAACGACATTTAATGAACAAACACCTAGAGAGCTTCCCGCCTGTCAACTACTATAGTGCAGTGGTAACATGTTGTGCCTGTCAGCACAGAGGATAAAGTTCGAAACCCGTCTTACCCAGTTGTTTTTATCGTTTTTATCTGTTGGTTTCTTTCACAAACGCAGTATAATAAAACTTACTGTATTCCTCAATAATTTAATTTTACCACAATTAAATTCATTCCCTTTTTGGTCTGCATCTATCACAATTGAAAGCGCAGAAGTTATGCAAATTCCGGTACGTTTCATATTTCAGACAAGCCGCTGCGGCATTTGGGGTCCGGACATCAAAAGCCGCAGCGGCTGACGCAGCTTCATTTCTTCATTCATGATGAAGCTGGTCAGCGCGCTTCAGCGCGCTTCAGCGCGCGCGTTCGTGAATGGACAAAAAACCTAAAAAGCCGCAGCGGCTGACGCAGCTTCACTTCAGGCCGCTTCATCATTCATGATGAAGCGCGTCAGCGCGCTTCAGCGCGCGCGTTCGTGAATGGATAAAATTCCCAAAACAAAGCAGGGCTTCACTTCACGTCGCTTCATCATTCATGATGAAGCTGGTCAGCGCGCGTCAGCGCGCTTCAGCGCGCTTCAGCGCGCGCTTGCATGAATGGGCCTTTAGACTGCAGTCTGTGCGCTCGGGGGATCGAGCCCCGCCGAGGGGTGTAGTATAGGCACTTGATGACAGAGAAGAACTCGATGGGCGCCCTACTCAATGGCGTTCTGTACGCTTCTCTGGATTAGCCCTGGCTAAAAAAAAACGCCTAAAAATGCCAGTGACAACAACAATTGAGAAACACAAGCCAACAAAATGGCCAAACGCATTTCAGACGATATAACTTCAGTTACTTACCAAGCGGCACGTAATCAATGTGATCACCGGAAAACTCTGAAAAGTGTTTTATATAGTCGGTATCCTAGCGATTTTTTTAAATTTATAGTGTTTTTCATTGAAAAATTTGCAGTAAAAATGCGGGGGTGGCACCTCCTAGCAGGCGACCGGTTGGGGGGGTCCCACTTACCCCCACCCCCACCCCAAAAAAATTCACATCCCCACGGGTAGGTAAAATATCCCCTGCCTAAAAATGTCTGTCATCTTCGGTACTGGACGGGACATTCAAATTCTGAAATTTGGTTTTCTATATCGTCGGTTGGTGCACTTGAGCGCATTTGAAATAAACAGAAAATTGTGAAGAAAACCAATGATCAAACTTTGGCCCAATGGTCGTGTTGTGGTTGCTTCGTCGGATTGCGCTTCTTGTGTTCTCCCTGGCTCGGTGGTTAGCACGCTCGCCTTCAATCCAGAAGGCGACGGGTTCGATCCCCCCACTGAGGATGACAAACTGCCGCCAGTGGAGCTCTCTACACTCAAAATAACTTTTCTGGTTTTCAACAAAAACTTTCGGATTCGCTGCCTTTCGGGGATATAGCGACCGCAGGCCACCGAAACCGAAATCGGGTTGAGATCACTGGTGCCCCCAGGACCGGAGTGACTGGCGCTTCTTTTTTGAAACGCACGCGCACCTCGCATCCGCATAGGGTTGTTAAAAAACAAAAATCGCCATTTTTTTGAATTTTTTTTTTAATTTCAAAAATCAAAGTTGTGCTAAATTAATCAGGGAGTCCGAAGAACCACATATGATATGCAAGCGCCTCCCGAATGACTCCCGTATGGCGGAACTTTGCAGATTTTGTTTTGGTGACCTCAATTACCCCTTTTCCAAACCGTCACCATGCCTCTTCTTGTGTTTTGACCTCCAAAACGTCACTAATTGTCCCCAGCTAAACTAAATGCTAAAGTGAAGACAAACATACCGCCTTGAAATTCGATCAATTCTTCTGATGGTGTCGCGACGACACGACACGCAGCAGCAACCAGACAACGTAGCGCTTGCAAACGGAGCAGCGAGCACAATCGGACGCTCTGCGAGGCGAATCGTCACCTTATCTGCATCGGAAATGGTAGGCCAAGCTTTGGGACGCTCAAAAACTTCATCGCAGATGTTGTCGAAGCCTAAAATCAGTCGGTAAAACGGTCCAAAATCAACGGTTTTACCAAAATCAACCAAAAAAGGTTTTACGAGGTATAATCAAAGAAAATTTTTGTTGAACTTTCGAAAAATTGTGCCAAAATTGAGGTTTTCAGAGCATAGTAGAGGAAAATTTTTCGAATTTAAAAAAAATCGGCATTTTTGTTTTTTTAATCATTTTTTTTTAAATTTCATTTTTGTTTAACAACCCTACATCCGCATGCTCATGCTCATGATTCACTGGGTGGCGGAGAACTGAGGGAAGGAGGGACTGAGGCCTGGAGGACCGGTCACAGCTTACACGCGCGGGCGGAAAACTAAGGGAAGGAGGACTGAGGCCCCGGAGAACTTTCTTGTGTTAAAGAGGAAGAGGACCACCTCCACCGTACATGTACTTTTTGAGTATGAAGCCGTACGCCGGAGGACTGATCACCAAATGCGTTTTTGCTTTGTTCCCTGTCTCAAAACTAGGGGTGGTAAAAAACGTTTTTTTTCAAATCCATGTATATAAAACGGTTTTTTTATACCGCGTCCGGTTCTTTATACCCGGATATCTGAAGAATCCTGTGATTGCGACAAAGTTTGTTGTTGTGCTTGAACTTTTTTCTGTTTGATTTGGTATTCAGACCACTTTTCTTTTGCAAATTTTTGCGACTGCGAGACAATGGCGGTCGACTGAAGATGAGCTTGTGCAGATCTAACTACTTTGTTGACGCACAGGTTGAACGTGGGTTTGGGCTTTTTTTTTATTTTTTATTTTTTTATTTATTTAATTTTTGTGTGGTACCGTATTACCCCCATTAAACCCCCCCCCACCATTAATCCCCCCCCCCACCAATAAACCCCCACCCCCCCCCCCCGACCAGTTTCCGAATAATCCCCCCCCCCCCAAAAAAACCCCCATGGGGGATTATTGGAGACCTGTTTGAAACACATACCCAGCGAATTCAGTGGCTGGTTGCAGTGAAAATGATGAAATTGTGCTACCAAAGGCCCCAAATGGGTGAGTTAATAGTAATTTCATTACAAAAGGCTGTTATAAAAGGAAATTTCTATGTAGAGTAGAAGTTTCTGCGACTTTCTTGCCTGCCATGCAATGTATTTTTGCTATTTTTCAACAAACCCCCACCCCTAGAATTTTTTGTAAAATAAACCCCCCCCCACCAATAATCCCCCCCCCCTCACCAATAAACCCCCACCCCTAAAAGTCGCTGACGTATTAATCCCCCATGGGGGTTTATTGGGGGTAATACGGTATTTTTAGCTACAGTCGAACTCACTAAAATGTGGAATCAGCTGATTGGTCGACCGAGCGGAGGCTGCTCACACTCCGCACCGTTCTTTTTTCGTGGATTTGGATTTTATTGAAACGTGTTTCTTTTGAATGAGTGTGAATTTCCAGCACCGTTTTCATGCTAAAAATAAACTCAAAGGGTTGGAGAACTGCCAAATTCAATTTTTTTTATTCAACAGCTCAAAATGCATTTTTTACTGACGACGACGACGACGACGTCGTCGCTTAATTTTTACGTGTGAACTGAAAGACAAAAGCCTGAAATGTGTGCGCTGTGTATGCAGCTGGAGGGGGGTTTCATTCATTCCTAGCTGACCGATCGACATGCGTCCGCAATTAAAAAAAAGCGTTTTGACTTCGCGGACGACGACGACACGACGACGACTTTGCTTTCATTTTTCATTTTTTCGTTTTCAAGTTGTTTTTGGTAAGCTGCTGTGTTCATTTACTTGGTGCACGCAGCAAACCATGCACAGCTCACTCCTTTCAGGCTTTCATTTTCCAGTCCACACGCAAAAACTAAGCGACGACGTCGTCGTCGTCATTAAACAAAAAATACATTTTGAGTTGAGCTGTGGAATAAAAATTTTCCAAATTTCGCGGTCTCTAACCTTTGAGTTTATTTTTAGCAGAAAAAGGGTGCTGGAAATTCATAAAAACACGTTTCAATAAAATCCAAATCCACGAAAAAAGAACGGTGCGGAGTGTGAGCAGCCTCGGTCGACCAATCAGCTGATTCCACATTTTAGTGAGTTCGACTGTACGGAACAGAGAAAAATGACCGCGAAACAAACATGATTTGAACATATTTGATGACAGACGGATGTGGGTGGAATATGATTTTCTGTAAGCAATGTAATGGGGTGGACCAAACCGTTACCGCATGAACAAAAATAATCCAATTAAGATCGGCTTTTTCAGAAACCGACCCTCCTCAGGCACAGTTTTTGAAAAATTCTCAGATTTTGACGAAATTAGCACCAATCGAACCGTCTCAATTCGCTGAGTTCGAAAATCATATTTATTTTTTAATTTAGCCCGGTTTTATGTTTTAAAAAACAAAAAAACCGTTTTTTTGGGGGACCTTTAGAAAAACGGCTCTAACTCGCCTCTGCGTTAAGCTATTAACAAAATTCAAAAACCAATCAATTTCGCTTGTGCTTGCGCACATTTTTCATGTTAACAATGTCATACAAAAAATGTTGTTTTATGTTTTAAATTTAAGAAAAACTAAAAGAGTATGTGTTTTTTGCTCTGTTTAGACACTTTTAAAGCGGATGCGGGGTAGGGTTGCTAAGTGATTCTGAAAGCCCTTGAAAAATGCTACAAGTATGCAAAAAAATTGATTGCCCTTCAAGAAGTAACGAAGCATTACGATATCGATCGTGCGCATACATAAAGAGTATTTCCCGGTATGCCGACAAATTGTGGAGCAACGGAGACAAAAACCAAAAGCGGGTATTAGGGCAACTTTTTCCGCTGAATCCGAAAAAGTGGGTACCGTTGCGAAATTTTGCTACAGTAACCCAATATTTGTCAATTACAGTCAATTACTCTTGATGACTTGATATCCAAGCGTGCCGTTGGATTTTTGAACCGCACATTCAGCAAAATTGTTCCAATCAATACAATGCGCTATTTGTTCACCGTCTTATTCAGATCTGTCTTGTTGTATGGATGCGTTTCGGCTTATCCCATTTACGACAAAGACCGTGGCAAACTAGAATCTACACAGAAGTTCGCATGCAGGCTGTTCTTGCGTGATTTTGATTACGAAACCGCGTACACTAGTTTACTCTCCAGATTGAATTTGTTGCCGTTGTTCCAGTCAGTGTTCGTGACTCGTATGGTCTACGCTCATAAATGTATGACTGGTATTATTCGCGACTCAGTTTTTGAGCCACTGGTGGCTCACCGGACGCGTCTCAGTGCACGTGCAAACCATTCACGTTCCATTTATATTCCGGCGTGCCGTACGGCTCGTCGAATGTCATCCGCAATGTGCTCTATTGCCTATGCTTACAACCTGTTGGATCAATCAATTGTCAATCTGCCGATCTCGGCCTTCAAGCGTGCTATCAACAATACTGCTTTAATTGACAAACTACTAAACCGTAGCAAGACATCAAAGTTTGCCAAAGTTGTAACCAAACCTCCAAACTTCTATTGAAGTTTTTGTTGTGTACCGTCATGCTTTATCGCTCGTTCGTCTTTCTTATGGTCGTCATGTGCTGCTCGTCACTGTTCCCTGCATTTTTCCCTATTGTGCTTAACTGTAAATTAACTGTAAATTACTCTTTTATTGTACCGCCGTGCTTTATCAGTAATTCGTTTTTGCTCATACTACGTTATTGTCTTTGTATTGAATGCGTTTTTGCTTTTCGTCTCTCTGTTCATTATTCTTGCTTGACTGTGTGTTCTCTGTTTCTGTTGTGTTTTGGCTTGCCTACTCATGGTGTTTTACACTTCTCTGGTATTATGCCGTGCACTGCAGAATAAAACTGACTGACTGACTGACTTGATCAGACAAACAACTTTTATTTAGATACCGTAACCATAGCTTGACTTCTGTACCTCTTGAAGCACGGTATTCTACCAAGTTTTCACCATTTTCAGGCATGAAATTGGCTTTATGGTCCATGCAGTGTTGTACTTGGACGAATCTAGTCAAATTTAACATCAATCTACCAATCAAATTTAGCATCCATCAGATACCGTAATTCTTGTCGACTACCATTCCAAGTGTGTTTCTTCCCACCCCCAAATTTTTAGGGGCCACCTCAGGTGCTGATTTTTTTATACAGATTATTCCGTGTCTCAAAACGATTTTTATGGAAATAAAGTTAGAATAAGTGGTGAGTTTATCGAAGATAGAGACCAGACAAGCAATATAGAACAACTCATAAATCACAAATAATCACTATAATTACGACAATTATCCGATAATCAACTATAAAAAAGAATGTTTTTAATTTTCCTTTTTTCCTTTTTTTCGTTCTTATAGAGGCCGTTTTTAGGGTGCGGTGTAATTCGTATGAAAAAATAAACACCATATTCAAAGTCAGCAACCTTGATTTGTGTTTGTAACAGGGTTTCAGATTTTTTTGTGACGTGTTTTTTAATTTCAAATTAATTATTAAAGGAATCCTTTCCTCATCCCCATGGCATAGGGCACGATAGAAACATCGGGCAAAGTAAGAAAGATTTTTTAACTCAGGTTTTTTAAAACTATAAAAATCAGTCAAAACTTTCGTTTCTTTTGAAAGAACATGCATTTGAGACACTTTCCGCAGAAATTCATGTGCTGTGTGTATGTCAAAAGTTTGTTTCAAAACTCAAAAAATGAGACGCACAGCAAATAAGTCAAAGTTAAAAGTCAAATAAATTCAGCTTTTTTGTGTAAAGCCGACCAGAACTCCTGCAAATCCAAAAGCCTGCTGGATTTATTTATCAAAAATGGCAGAAAATATTTGTTCTCACTTAGTTTAACCATATATTCCGAGCTTGTAAGAAACTAGAATTGTACCAAATGAGAAAAATTTCGCAAAAAAAGCAAAAGCTTCTGTTTTTTTCTGCTCATGTGTGTGTCGATTTTTGATCTCACTGGGCGACTTTTCTACAAGAAAATTACAAATACAAAATGATAAAACCAAAAAATTATGCTGCACTGCAACACTTATTGAATCGAAAGAAAAAGCAAACAAAACGGAAAACTCGCAAACGAACATCGAATGTGTCAGCAATTGTATACCCGGAATGAATTTTAAAGTTTGAGTTCACGTAATTGGAACTTTCAAACGATTTTCATACACATAATCAATGCCAAACATTTCTCAATCAATGTTACAATTTTCAGACCAAAGCATTAATTAAAAAGCAGACTCGAGAACAAGCCGTTTAGCCCATTTGTAGTTTTTTTTGCAAAAACCCGAATGTTGCAGTGCAGGTGCACCAGTGCCAATTTCCAGCAGTCCATTTTTCTCTGATCCATCCGAGGAAACCACCGGAATGCAGAAAAATAATGCGCGTGCAAATACACATGTAGATGCACTTGTTTGTGCACTAATTGATGCAAATGCACAAACCCGTGCACTGATCTATTCAGATTACTCTTCAGAAGATTTCAGAAGCAAAAAAACGGCTGCATCTGAATTGTTGTATCCATAAGAAATAAGGCCTGTTACAGATTTTGTTCGGCGATTTACAAACTCTGATTCACAAAAACTTGTTCACTGTTTGTGGGATGTTCACTAATTTGAACTCATTCAGAGGTTCGGTTTGCGTTTGATCTTGTGGTTTTTTAATTGCGTGGCTTTTTCAGCGCCGCGCCGTGCGTTCAAACTGCAAGCCATTCAACATTTTGGTTAGCTTTTGTGAAAGAGTTCGGGTTGGTCTTTGGGCATGTTTGGAGTTTTCGTTTGATTGCAATGTTAAGTGATACCGTGCAGTTCACAGTTGTTATTGGACATTTGGGAGGGTTTTTTTGATACGATTTTAATCGATTAAAATCTGGTTGTACCATCAGTTGCTTTTCGTATCGTGTGGTAAACGTGTGATTTCTGGTATTTCTTAAGTCACTTTTGCGAAAGGACAAGTCAAGTCACTGGCCTGGTATTTCTTAAGTCACTTTTGCGAAAGGACAAGTCAAGTCACTGGTGTGCAAAAAACAACATCGACGATGCTTGCGGGCTACATTATTCACCCGAAATGAGCTTCAGAGCGTTGTGAATTACAATTGGTTTGGTTGGTCGACAGTCATTGTCCACTAAATCCTTTGTTCTTCAGAAAGCCTCCTCGTGATACTAAGCCAAGCCTATTCCTAACGTATTCCTTACATGATATAATCTGGTGAAAATGGGAAACATCTGTTAATGGTGGCACCTTCTTTCAATGGGGTGAATTATGCAGCTTTGACTGATCGAGGACAAACATTTTTTGAAAAAATAACGCGAAGGGTTGGTTCTTTGAATCTAAAACATTCTTCCGCTGTATGTGACTCTGAAAGACGGAGTTTTTATTGATAGCGATAAAGTACTTTTATTTTT
>JASANC010001470.1:0-15026 GCA_030248135.1 Theristus sp. LFF4_11 | reverse complement strand
ACTTTCTCGGGAGGGACTTTACGGTCAAACTTTCAGGTTTTTACGGTCAATTTCTCCGGACTTTACGGTCAATTAATCAGGACTTTACGGTCAACGTCTCAGGGTTTTTCGGTCAATTTATCAGGACTTTGCGGTCAATTACTCAGGACTTTACGGTCAACGTCTCAGGGTTTTTCGGGCAATTTCTCAGGACTTTACGAGCCGGGAAGCCGACTGAACGGACGCGTTGAGCGCCACCAGCCGTGTGCCGGACGCCCGTCGTTTCAGGACCAGCCCGTCTGGGCACAACCGAGGCCGAACGCGCCGCCGTTCACCAGCCGGCTCGCGTCGCACTGTACGTAGGCAATACCTAAATGTGTTTTTTTTTCAATTTTGTTTCAACCAAAACAAACCGTATCACAGAGTCAAGTCCAAACACAATTGGCTATTCGCTCAACTTTCTTGAGGGTTGACTGAGTACCTTGAGCATCCCGGGTCCAACAGCATCAACTTTTACTTGCGTACTTTTTTGTTGCAGTGTTCGGCAGACAACATCAACCGTTCGCATTCAACCTCGACAACATGCGCCATCTGTTGCTGCCGTCAAGTCAGCAAAATGCGCACCAAAGCAATTCGGTGCACTCTGGTGATGCTTCTCATATGTTTCAATACAAAGATCAGAGACACTGAGAAAACAGCAGCTGGACTGGGATCTGCAGGCTAGGGAACAGCCAGTGTTGGAAACCACAAAAAAGTAGTGAAAAGTTGTGTACGGCACAGCGCACAGTTTCCCGACGTTTTGCTTGCTTAGGACTTGTTCATTGTTGACTATGCGATTCCAAAAAAATCAGTCAATCCGTTGTGCAGATTTTTTACACTTGCACACTGCTGGCAATGTTTTGAGCAGACTCCAGACGGACCAGCGTACCAGCAGCGCGACTGAACAGCGACCAACACACCAGCGCAGACCACCAATCGTCTGCAAGTGACGCTCTGCAAGCGGCCTCGGACGAATTGCTCGGTTTGTTACCGGAGGAATTGCGCGCGATGACGCACCGCGTGCAGTCGGCTGGCAGCCGCGGATTCACGAAACTGATCGAGTTAGCCGGCAGTGTGCTCGCACTGGCCGACAACAACAATAATCATTGATTTCCTGACAGAAAAACCCCGAAATGATTATCTTTTTAAGAAAAACGTCAGGAAGTGTGTTCATAAATGTTTAGCTGAAATCGGGTAGCTGGCGCTGAAATTGTCTTTTTCTTCGTGAATGCACTATACGGTGCTGTGACTCAACGTCACGTTTCTAGCGCTAATTATCTTTCATGAACGCGTTTATAAAATGTTTATTTGCCATGCGTCACGACATTGTGTCACCAAATATTATTTCATGAATGCACCTGTTGCGTATGTGTGATTGATGCGATATTTGTATCGCTCGCGAACATAATCGACAATTTTGATAAACTTTCCGTCACAGCTTCGAATTCTTTGTTGTTTCCATATCGTGCTCGTGAAGCCTCAGAACGAATTGCGACCAAGTTTAAAACGATGAATGAAACTGAAGTTGCAGATATGAGTGGTCTTGTGAAGGTTGTGTTAGCAATAATTTTGTCGGAAAACCTGGCTTTATAAAACGTTCAGCCGACAAAGACTGATTCGATGCACTGCCGTTGGCATATTCCTGGCATTCGTTAAAACGATTTTTGGAGTATTTCGGAAACTATTCGGTATGGTTAGAAAACGATGACTGCAATCTGATTTCCCTCAACGTTGATCGCGTATGGATACAGACACACATTCACAGTCAGTCCCAAACACACTCTTTCTGATTAGACCTGCCATTCACGGGATGGATAACCAGAATGGAAAAGATCACATGCATCGATAACGTTTGTGAATGCGAAACAGGTTTCTGTTTTATGCGCTTCGAATAGCAGGAGGGGTTCGCGCGATTACGCCATACGCTGTATCACACAAAAAAGGTGCCCCATAGTTAACACTGTGCAACATGCATTTTCTACTGTAACGAATCACGAATTGTCACTGTAGAAGTTGTGTGATGTTGTTTGCGTACTTGGTTTTTGGTGTTTTGATGTGAGGGATGACTCGGCGGAAGCTGGTCGCTCTTTAATTTTTCACTAATTTTCAGTTTTTCAAATTTTTCTACCAAACAGCATTTTTTTAGGATTTTTTCGAGCTCATTTTGTTTTTACGCACCCGAGCGACCATATAGTTGGCCATATTTTGCTGAACATCATGCGTGTTTTCGTCGTGCTCATTGTTTTTTGGTGCGTTCTTGCGCAGGCGAAACACCATGAAATGATTGATTCGGTCGAAGGTATGTACAATGAGTTCACCTTTTATTTTGTTGTTGGTTTGTTTTGAAAACATTCGATTTAATTTGGAAAAACATGTCAAAAATATGGGCTTGCTTGTTCAGGGAGTGGTGAAGAGATTGAAGAAGGCAGTGGAGAAGTAGATGGCGCCGTTAAAGCGAAAAAAGGTTAGTAAAGCTAATTTTGTGTCGATTCTTGTGATTTGATTCGGTTCTGGAAGCCCACTTTGTACCAATCTAATCCATTGTGTTTTTTCGTGCTCCACTGTAAATTGTCTTTTGCTTTACTGTATGTTTTCTGTGTCTGTTGTGTTTTGGCTTGCCTACTCAGGGTGTCTTACACTTCTCTGGTATTATGCCGTGCACTGTAGAATAAAACTGACTGACTGACTGACTGTCAATAATAACATTTGAAAAAAATTCACGCTTCAGCTGTACAACCGGCGCGCTGTCAGTTGCCGATCGACGATGGTGACGATTGCAGTAACGGCAGAAATGTGGTCAGATGGTTCGTTGATCGTTTTTTTCTACTTGCTTTATTTCATATCAGACTTGCAAAGCGTTCAACCATTTTTTCGACTCCCGTGCTGAGCAGAAAAAAAACTCAATTTTGAATGTAAAAATTAGCGCGTATATTTTAAAAACACAACTCAGGGCGTACGACAGTGACAGTGACGCGTGCGTCGACTTCACGTTCGCCGGATGTGGCTTCGGAAACGCCAACCAGTTCAGAACCGAGAAAAAATGCGAGAGCGTCTGCCGCCGCGGCGTGCCGCGTCAGTCACAAAGTCAGTGAAACAATATGCTTGCGAACCACTCCCCGTTTTTTTGGTGCTGACAGCCAAGTCAACCTGCAGCTGCAACGATTCTGAGAATGATATACAATCGGCTGATTGGTCGGTGTCATCCCTCACTTTTTCACGCTCCAGTATCTTCTTTTGAATCATGGTTTAGCTTTTAGACAGAATATCTAGATATTTTCAAGAATTAAGAATAAATAAGTAAACTATGGATGACGTGCAAGTTCGTAGCTTCAGGCTTAAATTTTTCAAAATGCTGACAACGGACAATTTGAAAAACTTCTTGGAAGAAGCTCAAAACTGGAGCGCGTTTTGCTTTATTGTATTTCACGCTCTGAATGGCAAACCAACCCAACACACCACGTAATGAAATGAGGTACTGTGGCTGTGGGGCATATGGGAGGCGGAGGGGTTGGTGGTTTGTAGAAAACTGAAGCTTAATCGTACTTTTCAAACGTAAAAACATTCAATTTTTTATTTAAAATCAAAGCATCTTTTCACACACGAAACTTCTACTGCAGAAAAAACGAAAACAACGTCAGAAGAAACTGACGAAGAGACAGAGGATCCTGTCGTGGCCGACACGGGAGAAGAAGAGTTCGAAGGTTTGTTGTTTGCAGTTCTTGAATAAAAAAGTGTTGTTTCAAACGCTTGCCGACCACACGAGCACCTGTTTTTTTCTTGGCAAAAATATTCTCAGTTCGATGAATTTTTGATCAATCGATCTTGATTTTTAAAGGCAGCGGCGAAGAGCCAGAAGAAGAGTTGAGCGCTCGTTGTCTGCTGCCACTGAAAGAGGGGGCCAAAATCTGCTCTATTTTTAAAAGTTCTCGATGGTAAGCAACGATGTTTCTGAGCACTTTCATGGATAGATACAGTCTAACTCAATAACATATCCAAGTAGCTGATTGGTTGGTGGTCACATGATGCATGGATTGTATACAAATCAAACTCCGCCCCCCACAGCACAGATTACAAGCATCAATCAATTAGCTGGTTGGATATGTTTTTAAAAAAAGTTCGACTGTAGATACTTACTAGCGACCAAAACACTGCATTTCAATTCAGTTGCATTGCAATTCACCTGAATTTCCTCCATGTTGAGTTGAAATAAAAGAAAATGAAATAAAAACTGACATCATCTTTGTTTCTTTTAGTTTTTTTTAAATCACAATCAAAATCCCGTTTTACCAAATCAAGTAAACACTTCTTTTATTTCATGTACCACAATACTGAAACCCGCCAATGTGTGCAGTTCATCTTCAACGGCTGCGCAGGAAACCGCAATAATTTCCGCACTCACCAAAAGTGCGCGGAAACATGCAATGTCGACCCGACACTGAATCCAGCAAAAGAAGAGGAGAACAGTTAGTCTTTTTTTGGGATCTGGTTGGGGAGCGAAAGTTTTAGGTGGATGAAACGAAGAGCGAAGATTTTCTATCGATCGATCATTCAAAATGAAAAGCAAAATGTAGTTTCTTTAACATTTTAACTGAAGGTTCGGAAGAGTCAGCGGAGAAGCCAAGGCTTGGTGAGCGTTTGGTGGAGGTGTTCACCAGTTTTTTCGTCAGCCGTTGCTACGACCCAAAAGAGCCAGGAGAATGCGCTGAGGACGAAGTGGGCGAACGTGAACTGAAATGGTAGGATAGGAAAAACTTTGAAATCACAATCACTGACACATTTGAAAGCATTTCCGCGATCTGTGGCAGACGCAAGCTTCTTTGTTTACCAAAAGTAACAATTGATTTCTACGATACCTTCATCTACATACAGTCGACCTCTAAATTATAGGCGGCAGTCAATCATCAGTGGATTGGTTTGTAATCGACATGCTTTCTGTGCAGACTCCGCCTCCACGGCGCAGTAGGTTCACAGAAAGCATCAGGTAATATCCAACCAATCAGCTTGATTGTTGCGTATATTTTCAGGTGGTACAACTCCGAAACAAAAGAATGTGAGCCGTTCATGTATTCGGGTTGCGGCGGATCGGACAATCGCTTCAGCTCCGAGCAGGCCTGCCGTAGGATGTGCACCGAACGTGTTGCGAAGATTGAGGCGTTCAAGCAACGGCGTCGCGAATGAAATACCAAGAAACAATTCAAACATGAAAGTGACCTTAAATCATAACTGTGTTGCAATAAGTTTAATGTTGAACCTTTTTTGTGTATGTACTGTACATATAGTGATCAGACACGTTCTGGTTTTTTAATAATATCATTCTCTGTCTTTTATTCACACCTAAAAGTGCAGATATTGGTAATTGTAAAACGGCGTAAATGTTTGTAACCACTTGTAAATGCTCAATTAACTGTTCATCAGAAACCAAGCAAACGTGCAATTGTTGTAGTATTTTGAATTCTTACTTAGCAACTACCTTTGTTTTAATTCGTCTGCAATTTTAGTCTAAAAAGAACAAAATTGTATCCTTTAGGAGTGTTGAAAGTTTATCTTGTAATTTTAATAACTGTATCACGGTTTTCCAGTGATGTGTTTATATTTGTAATGGGCCGTAATCTGTCATTTGTACATTTATAAATTGGGACCAATTTACGTAGCAGTGCGCGCACTCATGGGACTATTCCATATTTTGACAATGCCCTTTGAAATTAAAACGTACAGGTTTACTATCAACAGTACAACAAAAACAATGTCACATTTGTCCTGAGATTGAACGGCGCAGTGCATACACGCATCGTATCTCATACATATATATCTTCGATGTTTGTTTCACTTTTAATTTTTAAGACAAGGTTGTGTGCGTAAATAAAAGCAACAAAATAGTTATCGTCGAAACCTTTCCTTATTTTTAAACTGACCTACAATTACTACTCACTGTATTTACGGTTTTTTTCTTCTTGTCACAAAAATGAAAATAATGTCATCTTAAAGCTAAAGCACCATAAAACGGCATTTACGTTTTTAAAAACTTTGTGTATGTACGGTAAATGCATTATTACACCTGCAGCACATGTTTGCTGTCGCTGGTAGCCTTTAGGTACTAACTATTTTTATTTTTCTTCCCTTTTCACATTCAATTTCGCTCACAAAAACACGCAAAATCGCGTAACAAAAGAACAAAAGTTGAACGAAAGGTTTGCGATTTATATGCATTATATAGCCAACATGTGACAATCAGCCATGGGCTCAGGAGACAACACACCGCAGGTAGGTCACCGCTGTAACGTTGCTTTGATTACAACATCAAAAAATCAACATGGTGAAAATAGTGAAAGTGAGCAATTTCAATGTGTGTGTGTTGTTTATTTGCCTGTTTGTGTGTGTTTGGCTGCAACACACACCAACAAAACGGTGCAACATGTACATGTTCATACATACATATGTATATGTCGGCTAGTAGTGTGCCGATCGTACCAATTACCCTTGACCTCCGATATACACTCGATGCTGTTGTCTGCACATTATCAGCTATATGCTGCTGCATATGCATGCGCCGTTACAGACGCAGACATTGGATGGAAGAAAGTATGGTGCAATATTGCAAAAAAAGCAAAAACGCACATGGACAACGGGAAAAAAGTTACTAACATGCAAACACTCTGCATGTGTATCAAGAGTATGTGCACACGTACATGTACATACAATGGTTGTGATAAACGGATTTTATATGATAATCGCAGACGCCTGTTTTAGCAGCGGGCAATTAGACTTTTCTCCGTGTTGTAACAGCGATACATGTTTCTCTTTAAAACACTACAGAAAATGAAAACATCACTTTTACTTTCTTGCACGATACAATTGCATTGACGTGCAACAAACACCAACACACTACACATGCACCAGAGCGCCACCGCCTTTACACGTAACGTGAACGTGCTCGCTCACACTGGTTTGCTGATATGTTGCTGCTCGTTGCATGGTATGGTGGCTGCTGTTAATAGAAATCCGGCGCGTGAAAGTTTACCCAAAAACACACGCACGCGGATGTGCACATAAGATGTAGTGGTAATCCATATATCTGTTCGCCTGTGTTTTGAAATCAAACTTTAGTTGTATACTTTGTGACAAACAAACAGCACGAGGGTCAGCGAACTTGCATGGTATACGTGCGCACGCGTGCGTGTGTATAGCTGTTGTAGTCACTATATTCGCGAGATACATCTTTTCACGCGCACTTCGCCGGCGTGCGTGTGCGCACGAGACAGCATTTACAGCACACTGCTGGACCATGACAACACACAGCACACGCTTGCGAGGCTACAAAACTAGGTGACTCGACATGCGCGTTGAACGTGCGCACATATTGCACATGCGTCTGTCTCGCAGCTTATACAATCACCAGATACTACCATGCTGAAAAGTACGCACTACTGACAGAGTTCTATCGATATATATTATGCACATGTCAAAAAGCCATATCCACGCATGTTTCAGCGCGCGCGTTTTCTCACACTGCGCGTTTCTTGTATCACAGTGATATAGCGTCTCTCATGCATCTCACATGATCATCGCGTGTCGTGGATTTCTTTTTCGCTCAAACTCTTCTTCTGGTGTGTGTTTACCTCAATGTTCATGAGCATACATGTGCGCATTATATGGCTTTTGGACGTGATGTTCGTCTGTCTCGAATCTATCGGTGTGCAACGTCGAATCTATGTGGTTGTTACATGCGCATCGCGCTTGGCGTTGTGTTTTCTTTTGCCTGGTTGTGACTTTGACTTTGCCCATTGCGCAAAAGCAGATCAGTAGTGGCAACATACCTACACTTCGTTGGACACACTGCGAGAAGGGTCGGATACGTTTGCCTCTTCGATTAGTATGTATCAATTTTTTTCACGTTTTATGTTTTTGCATTATATTATTACTCTTGTTCGTTTGTTCTATGCCGATTTCCCGTATGAGCGCGACTTGAACATGCACGCTGTGCTCTCAGATTTGCCTCTCCTTAACTCACCGATGGCAAAATGTACATATTTACACTTATCATATGTTATTACCATGTTTTATTTTAAAAAGAATGACACATATACATACATAACAATGTCTACCTGAATTGTGTTTTGATGTAATTTCACTATGCAACTTGCGTGTTTACACAGCTGATGACGCAACAAATCTGATAGTTTGATCCAGGTACTTTGAAATATCGTTGCAGTCATATGCATTAATTTCATTTGAGTTTAAAACTTTGAAAATTCACACACATCCACGTGTGTGAATCTCGTCAACTCAAATTTTGTTGGTTTCTAGTGAGTCTTTAAACATTTTCAAAAATCATTAATAGCTATTTTATCAGGATTCAATAAATGTTCAATCAATAAATAAATACTCAATAAATGTTTGTACACGCCGTTTTATTCGAAAAATTTGTGTTTCAAAAAACTGCTTTTTAAAGCCTCGAATGGTGATCTTGTTGTCCGATCAGCAATTAAATTCTCATGATCAAATTTGTAAACCATTTATTTATCGTTTATCACCCGTAACCCAAAAGGCAATGGTGATTTCGATGCATTCCATCCATCAAGAATGCAACATACGTGTACTTGTTGACACCTCAACGACGGTGACCACACTGTCTGCGACGTGCCTGTGCGTGCGCAGTCAAGTAACGCCTTAGCGAAAGGTCATCATAACATGCCGTGAATTCCTGCAGTCTCCGACAGGGACACCAAGTTTAAACCAGAGCAACTGTGCTACATGCTGTATTCATTGGTGTTCGTCATTGTACACACTGTGACAAATATTCAAAGATATAATTACCAACATATATCGCATATATCGCCGGCTCGAAGCAATTACCGTAAAGAGCAAACAATAATCACCAACAACATCGCAATCATGTATCGACGGATATTTACAAGCAAAATAATATCGGTATTTGCATCATCAGTTCATCATCACCATCATCAACATCATCATCATCAACAACAACAATTTATGGATATAATTTTTTAAGCTATGTAACTTTGGCGCTGCGTAGATGAGCGTTCAATAAGATTTTCAAAATTTGTTGCAGTCTTGGTTCATTCATTGACGTTGATGTTCATATTAAGGCCTAACTCGCTTTTGATTGTTCTCTGGCCCATCGGTTTTCATCGGATTTGAATTACCAGTTACAATTTCGATTTTTTCAGCATCATTGTTTTTTTCAGGTTTGGACCATCAATACAGTTTTACAAATCGTCCACTACATTTCTTTGTTCTTACAGGTGGTCTGGTCACTATTAAAAAACACACAACACACGACGAGACGAAAGCAGAAAATATACATTTCGACAGAATTTTGTTATTCATAAATGTAACAAAAAACAACGAGTTCGAATTTATTTACGGAATTTTTCTACCGAACGACGCAAACGTTCTTTGATTGACAATTGAAAAGAGAAAAAATAAACGTTTCAAGGCGACAGGGGAGACTGCCGAACGCACAGTTTACAGCTGGGGTAGTTGGTTGCCCGGACAGTCCGATTTCAGAATGTCTTGCGACCGATTTTGGTCGCCGCTGCTGGCAGCAGCAGCCGCCTTTCTGGTCACCTACAGTCATGCGCAGAGTCGGTTTTTTGCGATTTTTTACCTTTTCGGAATAGATCTAAGTGTATCTGTTTAGAAGATATTCAAACTTAAAACGAACAAAATTTTGAAAGTTGTTCGTGCCGACACCTGATAACAGAAAATTTAAAAAACCTCCAAAACAACTGCAAAAACGGCTTGACGTTTGGAACTGTTCCCAATTGCGTGGGTTGCCTTTTTGCTTGATGTAACAATACAGGTGGAAATCGTCATGTAATCTGAACAAATGAAGCCAATGATTGCAGAGGTGGATCCTTGTCAAAGACAGCCGTTCCGTGGCACTTGTCCCAGGCCTGGCGGAGGTACCATGCGCTCGCAGTTTGTGCTGCGTTACTATCTCCGCGGCAACGAATGCGTCTCGTATCCCTATGGCAAGTGCCACTGTCGTAATATTGTCATGTTTGTCCGTGGGATGACCTTTTGTCACACAAGGATTTTCGACAGTTCAGTTCTTTCAAAACTAACAGCGGATATTTTTTCATTTTGATTTCGTCTTTTTGGTCGTTTTTAAACAAACGTTTTGTCTTCTTTAAAACGGGCATTGTTTCAGTTGCAAATTATCATTGCGATAAAAAAATTTAATGAACTTCATGAAGTTTATGAACTTTCACCATCGCTCATCAGGCCACTGCAAGGGCAGCCACGACGGGCCGCAGTTGTTCCGCTACAAGGACGAATGCGAAAGCCACTGCCGCAATCAGAAGGGCGACAAGGCGATTGTGATCGTGCAACCGACCACCAGCAGCAGCAGTACAACGACGACACGCAAAACGACGACACCGCTGAGGACGTCACCGACGACGTCGTCCTCGTCAACGTCAACATCAACGACGACGACGAGAAAAAGCACCAGTGCAAGCACGACCAGCAGAGCGACGACGACGACGGCGACGCGTGCACCGTCAAGCACCACCACGACCGCAGGCACGACCACCGACGCAAAAACACGTTCGTTCTCGCTAAACTGGTTTTTTCTAACTTGCTTGATGTTCAACGCTTATGGACTTTTCCAACTTTCTTCAACTCTTTGGAAAGACTGTGGTATTTGTTGCACATCAGATCTGTTAAAAAAATACACGTTACAGCAGAAAATTATTCAATATTTACTTGTCGATGTTCGTTTGCTGTTCATCCACCACTTTAGCGCAGATTCTGTGAGCATTTCGCACTTGAAAACTTTGAGGACCATAAACATCATCAAAAAAAGAGTTTTGGCCGCTGAATTCGCTGCACGCATTGTTGTTGATTCACACACGATTGAGTTTCCACAACCTTTTTTGTTATCACAGTATAGTGCCAGTGTTCAACGTTTGCTGTGGTATTTGTGATCATGGGTATGAAAACGCATTATGCGGTTGAGCAACCCGAAATGGACCGAAAGGAAAATAATGCTGAACTTACAAAAATCACCTCTGATAATTCCTTAGAGCAAATTGTCGAAGAAATTCTATAGATGTTGATTTCGGTTAGTTCTCTAGAACTTCTTGTACTATCTTGGACATCAACACAGTGAGCTTTCCGCAACCTCAGTTTTTTTGTGACAAAATATTTCCTTTTTATGAATACAGTTTTGAAGTTTGCTAAACTACGTACAAAACAACTAAAAACCAAAGATTGTGACGTTTTTTAGGTCGTCAGATTCACAGGTTTTTTTGGCACAATGTGCTTTTTGATGCGAACGTCTTTCCCACCCATTCATATGCCTTTCATATGCGCAATAATGTTCCAAAGTTGCTGCGACTTCAAAAAACGCAATATGCAAAAAAGTTTTATCCGGCAAAAGCAGAAATTCTTTCGCGATAAACAACTCTGACACACATTTGGCCTGAATATACTTTTGAAAGCGATTACACGCTTCAATACGGACCTGTTCGTGTCGGATGTGTGCAGGACTACAAAATGACTATTTTTGGTGTGGACGCAACAGTCAGAAGCAGGATTTGTAAGTGGCGATTCGTTGGTGAATCTTGTGTGAGAAAAAACATCAGACGTGAACGTATGAAATGCACGTGCCGCCATTTCTAGAATATAAGACGAAAAGACGCGCTTATATGTATTTCAGCGCATTTGTCTTTTGAGGGATTGCGAAAGTTGCAGTGGATTCTGGCGATCGTTGATCGATAGATGCCTCGACATTACATGTGTACAATATGTACACATTAGAAATCGCTCAGTCAAACGTGTGCGTGTGTGTGTTGTGCATGATATCCTTGACCTGTTTCTTATGCTGTGCAAGACAGTTTTCACACATGTTCAACTTTGAAACTTTGTCGGGTAAGACGCTTTTCTTCGGAAGCTCGTACGCGCAACACAGAGCTGCAGCGATGATCAATCGATAACTCGATAATTCATCCGTAGCAACATTTCAATGGTGATGATATAACATAAATAGTTGTTTGAACGCATGGGGAAAATGTCAACGATTTTGTAGAATGGGCGAGCGAGTTTCATTAGGCATGCCAAAAATGGTGACGCGGTAGCAATACGTTTTTTGCAGATCATAATATCAGATGTACCAGAAGTCGTAATCAGTAAACCGGGTGGTGTGACAGTTTGCAGCACGCGCGTCTATTTTGCAACACGTGCATTGCATTGTCAAATTCAAATTCAGCAGCAAACTTAGTAGCAAAATTTGCAATATAATGTTTTCTCGGTGTATATATTTTGAAAATTTGTGTGATTTTTCTCAGCACCATCAAAACAGCATGGAGGGGAAAACGTGCGCACCAAAGGCACTGAGCCCGAACATGTTCCGAAATAAATTCCAGTCAATCAAAGAACCACACGACTCGTATGCTTGAAACGAAATGCAAAATTCTTGATGGGGCTGTGTCGTTGAGCGTGTTCACAGAAACACAGGTTTTTTTCATGTTTTCAGTTTGCCAGCAGAATCGCCTCGAGGCGCTGCACGGTCAAGCGGCCGGTTTCATCGTCGGCGGCTTCGTGCCGGAATGCAACGTGGCTGGCGAGTACGAACCGTTGCAGTGCCACGAGCAGACCGGCCAGTGCTTCTGCGTGGACGCCATGGGCATCGAGATACCGCACAGCCGTGCGCTGCCGACGCAGTCGCGGCCGAACTGCCAAGGTTGGCGATTCCGATATAGAGTTTTTTTTGGTTTTTAATTTTTTTCCCGAACGAGTCAATATATTTTTTATTGTCTTACATTGTGCTTTTGAGTTTGTTTTGCGAGCGCATTCCAACTGACGTCACTACGCAACCGCTGTTGTGCGGCTGACCGTCAAAAGATACAGTGAAAAACTGTCGAAGCTACGCAATTGTGTATTTTGGCGTTTTTGAATCTGACATGCTGATTGCCTTTTGCTCAAACTAGTTGCGTGTCAATCGCAGAGTGAAAACAACCAAACTCAAAAAGCGCCAATCAGCAGCTTCAGACTTCGGACGTTCCGGTTTACAATTATCGACAGCATGCGTCGCACAATTCACTGTTACACTGAAAACCGTTTCCAAACGGTTTCCAAACAGTAATTTCCCACAAACACTCCATCTATCTTTTATTGCTACCGGCGGTAGCCACAAAAGTTAAAGCGTTTTGGCCAAAATGTCCGAAAGAAAACTGTCTGAAAACAATTTTCAGTGTATTTTCGAGTATGTCGCATTATTGTGAACGCAGTGAGTGTAAATGTTGATTTGTTGTGTAGCGCTATTTTAGCTGATCAGTGGTGTGTACAAACCAAATGAAAAATGATGCAAAGGTAGGCTGCAGCAGCCCACAGGTTCTCAATGCTAATCACAATCAATTAACCATTTACCAATTCGGCTTACCAATTAACGCAAGCACATTCCAGTTGCCTGACATTTCCAGCGACAAACTTTTCTCATTCCCTGACAAACGCAGATCTGTTGTGCAATAATCTACAACAATTTAAAATTTGAAACCTTACTTCCGTCACAATACGCAAAACCGTCAGAATGTTGAGCTTGTTTTTTTGGCAATTCATTTCCGCCTTTTATGCGACACGTTGATATTGAAAAAGTAGCAGTCTGCAAGTGTGACATGATGCCAAACTAAATCAGTCAATCAAAAACCCCGATCCATCCCATTCGTTGTTTTTTAACTCCAAAATCCACAAACTCATTTGACTCCAAGTAAAACAAAAAAAAACGAAAAAAACCTACTGATAAACAAGACAAAACATTTTCAAAACAGCGTCGTGATGCATCATGCACGCGGAAAACAAGTCAACAGCAGAGAGGCAAAAACAACTGCCTGAAAAGAGAAACAGACATTGCGCCCACTGGTGACCTAGAAAGCAGCGCGCGTAAATACACACACACGCGCTGATATGTGCGACTTTGTTGCGATTGCGTAACACAGCGCCGCTGCGATCGGTGGCAGGCGATTAGTTGGCCAAGACCTGCAAACTCGCTGACGCGACGACGCAGCCAATTACACGCGTGCATGCGCACGTGCGCTGTACGATGTGTTACCACGCGCGGCATTGTTGTTGTGTGCAGCGAAATTTGAGAACGCTTTTTTGCGTTATCAAGATCTTTTGGCTGTGTTGATTTTCGTTCAAACACCAACAAAAACAGGTGATTGTTTACACACACGCGAAACATGCTTACATGCCTCCTCACCTTATTGTGATAAAAAATCTTGTTGTTGGATTGTCGAATGGTGATTTTCAGTTTGAAGCGGGGCGAGGCGAAAAATCGGGCGGGATAAAATGAAAAGTCCACTGTGGAATACGGCGAGTATTTGTGGCTAAATGAGCAAAACACATGCGCGATGGGCTACTTGAGCAGAGTGCAAACAAAACAAATGTGCCAAAAATTAAAGAGAAAGGAATTGAGAGAGTTTTCAAATACGGTACACTGAATGAATTTTGAGTATCGAACTCTCCAAGTGTCTTTGTGCTGATCGTGAGTTTTGTCTAACGTCATATAACACGTCTTACATGTTTCTTCGTTTTTACCTGAACGCTTTATTACCCTGGGATATTTCCCCGCATGCCATTTTAACTCTGACCCAAAGCGAATGCGAATCAACCTCGTATGCATCTTGTTTTTTTTCAATTGTGTGTTTTACGTAGATCATTGTCCGGGACTGCAGTTTCTTTTAACCAGTTCAGGGTGATCAAAAAAGTCAACAGAGGGAAAACGGCTGGTATTCAGAACTGAAGCGATATTCTCAGCTGAAACTCACACGTCGGGAGAGAAATATATCTGGATAATTGCCATTTGTTGCGTTAAAACTTCAGCTAAAAAGGTCAACGCTCTTAGTCAGTCACAGCGTAACCAGACAATTGGAGCCTTCGATACTTCGCACATTTGACGCGGGGAGGCTGCAGCGCCACATACAAAAAATGCTTGTTTGATTTGAATGTTTGCAATTTCATGTGCCACTTATCTTTCAAGCTTG
>JASANC010001468.1:0-37007 GCA_030248135.1 Theristus sp. LFF4_11 | reverse complement strand
GTACTTCGTTCAGTTGCAGCCTTCTTCTCTTTGTCAAAAACTGCGAAAAAAATGAATCCGATAGGGACAAAGAGTGCTGTGTTTTTTATATTCGTTTTTGTGTGTGGCTCTAATAGATTTATTGTTGCACATGCTGAATTCACGCACTAGAAGCTCCATGCAAACATCAATCACAGTGCATAAGTTTTATAGTTCTTCCCTCGAACATCCGTTGCGTGTACACTTTTTTTCTCTGTATTCAAGTTAGGGGACCGAAAAGTATACGTACTTTTGTTGCTTTCGAGTATAATTTTTATGAGGGACAACCGTTTCGTCTGCCGGCTTTTCCCACAAGTTCATGTCGTAGTCATGCACACTGTGTGAAGTGTTTGAAAATTTATTTTAGACGCTGTCTTTGCTAACACCGTAATCTTTGCTAACGTTACAACGCAACCCAATCAACGAATTTGACGCCTGCATGCCACGTACAGTATGGCCCAATATAAATACCGTATTACCCCCAATAAACCCCCATGGGGGATTAATACGTCAGCGACTTTTAGGGGTGGGGGTTTATTGGTGGGGGGGGGGGGGATTATTGGTGGGGGGGGGTTTATTTTACAAAAAATTCTAGGGGTGGGGGTTTGTTGAAAAATGGCAAAAATACATTGCATGGCAGGCAAGAAAGTCGCAGAAACTTCTACTCTACACAGAAATTTCCTTTTATAACAGCCTTTTGTAATGAAATTACTATTAACTCACCCATTTGGGGCCTTTGGTAGCACAATTTCATCATTTTCACTGCAACCAGCCACTGAATTCGCTGGGTATGTGTTTCAAACAGGTCTCCAATAATCCCCCATGGGGGATTATTTGTGGGGGGGGGATTATTCGGAAACTGGTCGGGGGGGGTGGGGGTTTATTGGTGGGGGGGGGATTAATGGTGGGGGGGGGTTTAATGGGGGTAATACGGTAAGGCAGTTCTTGTATTCTTCATCAAAGTTAAATTAGTCGCAAACTAGCAGTTGTCTTAATCAAGAATGCCAAGATAATTCCCAATCGTGTGTTTAAGGGAGAAAGAATAAACAGAACAGCACGAAGAATCCATTAGTTAAAAAAAAACACGTTAAATTCCACACACAATTGGGTTTTAAACCTTTTTCTTTCATTCAAATTTCGCGCGCTCCTTGCACCCTGAAAAAAGCTGCCATGTTTACTCGGCCATTCCGTGTAAAAAACACGTAAAAATGTGTCCGTAGAGGCGTCCTGTCCGCCTGGTTGTCTCGCGTGATTTCCGCGCCCGCCCGGAAACTGCGAAGGACAGGACGGACACCACTAGGGACACTCAGACCCAAGGGGACAGAATACCTAATCGTACCCAGTTCGGACTTCTTTTTTAGCGTGACATTGGCGATTGAAAGCAAGAACACAGTTTACCTGCAGCTTAACATGACAAGAACCAGAATTTTTATCAAAAAGGTGCGCATACATGGGTTTGATTTGTCTTAATCGGTGTTTCCAACTGGTGTTCAAAGTTTTAACAATTGAACCAGTGAATGAATGCTTTGTAACGTTTCCCCATATAAGCGCTAATTACAAAGCCTGCTTTTTAATTGCTGTTGTCGTCGTTTGATTTTCACAAAACCAGCAAGCGATTCATTGTGACTTTTTTGACACATACATTTTTATACGCATAATCCATTCTAATATCAGAGCACGCACGTTTTTATGTTTGACCAAAATAAATAAACATACAACAAACGGTTGACTATTATGACTGTGCAAATTAGCATAAAATGTGTGGTACAGGTGGACCAAAAAGTGCAAATTCGATAGAATACAAGATTAGCTTTGTTTTACGAAGAATTAACGTGTGTTGAATCAATAAGACACACATATTAAAAAAATTGAAATATCTATACCGTGAAAACACTGTACACCGTTTGAGATTCAATGCTCCGTACTTCGATTAAAAAACACAAGACAGTTTTAATGATTCAGTAAGATTTTATCGTACAAAAATAGCTGCCTTATTGAAAATAGCAGTTTTCATTGCTGAAAATTCAAGTGAGTTCACAGTTTGTTCACAGTAAGCTGTTCTACAGAGTAGATGCAATCCTGAACAAAAATAAAATTCTTTAAAACAATAAAATGCAAACGTGCAAAACGGAATGTACACTTGTGGACATGACATTTGACTAAAACCAAGGTGGAATCCATGAAACGCAAAGATAAAAGCAATACATACCAGGTAAAATTTTCTGAGAATTAACTTAGGAAGCCAAACAAGGCACACTTGATAAGAACGGCTTTCAGTTCGGCCTGTTGGACTTTCCCACCAATTCATCAGTTCAGAAAGTTCAAGGTACAGGTAAAGTATAGGTAAAACGACAGCATGGTCAACATTTTGGTCAACCAGGACATAGTTGACCAAAAAGTGTTGACAGCTAGCTTTTCATGTTTTGTAGGAGACACAATAACAATCGGTGTGGGCACTCGTTGTGAAAGTAAGTATATAAGTACACTAAGGTTAGTACACTGAAATGAAACAATCAAATAGTGACTAAAAAATTCCACAGTATATCGATCATTCGCTGATTGATTGAAACAGACTTACGAAATTCCACCGCAGGGCATTGTGCTATCTACAGTATGGCTGAATAAATGAGGCAGTCCATCAAGGCCAGTCGCAGACAAGGAGTTGTCTTTTTCAAAAATGCAAACATAATTCTCAATCATGTGTGCAACGGAAAAAGAATGAACAGAATAGCGCGGATAATCCGTTAGTTTAAAAAACGCGTTAAATTTGGCACACAATTTGATTTCTGGACGTCTTTTTTCTTACATTCAAAATTCGCGCGCTCCTTGAACCCTGAAAAAAGCTGCCATGTTTAATAGGCCATACCGTATTAGCTTTCTTCCAGTAAGTATTCGAGTCGAGACTACAGAATTTCTTTTCTCGAGGACATGATCGTAAAACTAAACAAATGATGACAAAAATGTTTAAAATTTGGCGTAAGACACATGGACAACGAGTTGCTTTAAGAAACCGGAATGTAGCTGCAATGTATCACAAAATGCGGCACATTTCTGCTGCTTTATTCGGGCATAATTGTGAATCATTGCTGGTCCATACCGCCCATCAGAATGTAACACGAATGTGCTATGTGATGTAAACGTAATGCTCAAAATGCAATGATAATGTAGCTGCAAACCATGTGCAGGCAGAGCCACATTAACGAAGCAATAATGTTTTAATTGACGAGAAGTGAGCTGAAATGCCTTGTAATTGCTCTACAATGCTTTGCAACTACGCTGCACATTCTTGCATGTTCATTCGAACAAATGGCAGCTAACATTCCGGTTTGTTAAAATGAACCGTTTTTCCTGTGTGAAGCCAGACGACATTTAGTTAACTTTTAAGTTCCATTTTCTTGCTTTAAGACACAGCACGCATGGAAAACCACAAAAAAAAACGCAGAGCAACCGTGTGATTAATGCAGAAACTGCTCATACCGTATTGAAGTAAGTATAGATAACACCATATATGAACAACAATGAAAAACAGAAGCCTTGCTGAAAGGTATTTTGTAACACTTGCCCCCAAGTAAAGGTAAAGCTGAACGATAAAAACGCTCGGTATCTCAAACACAGAAGCCACAAAAATGCGAATCATTGTGCCAAAATTACCAACATCTATTTTCTGTCTTGAAAAATGCATGCAGCATATTGCAAAGTACTGTCTACATGTCTGTTGTACATGTTACGTTAAATCATCAAACTAAAACTTGTTGTCCGCGATTAACATTATTGAAAAAACAACTGTGAAAACGGTGGTATTTAAATGTATCAATTAAAAATGATGTTGCTGTTGTAATTACACAATGTATGCAAACAACTCAGTTCAGTGGCTCAACGACCGCGGAAGACAAATGGAACATTGGTGTGAGAGATGATATCCACAAACGACCAAAAACTCACAAAAATGACTTGATGTTTTAGTGTGGCTTAAGATAATTGAAATACGACGTCTCCTTTTCAGGCCTATCGACAGCAATAAGGCACCATGTGAAACTGGACGAGCAAGAGTTCACAAAAACCAGATCAACGTATATATAACACAAATTTCATAAAACATGCCACCAGGTATCACGCAAAAAAACTTTTAAGCGATTTTGCGCCATTGATTTTCACACGCTGTCCTCGCGCTCTTTTGATGTGGCTAAAAAACGCTGTACGGATGATGCTAGCTTGCGAGACATTGTTGTATTTGTTGTTCATCCATTGTTGTATTTGTTGTTCATCTGCCATACCGAGACACAAATTTCACAGTTCGCTGATTATACGGTATTCATTGCAGTCACCAGAAATCGATACTTTCCGATGCTCCGTACAGAAATTTTGGCGAATAACGCACGAAAATCTAAGAATGGCGTGAAAACAACTTTAGCTTGAGAACAGCTTAGAAATAGTTTAGCTTTTAAGCTTTTATTTGCGTGCACACGGAGCAAAAGCGTATAGGACCTCCGCATACAATTGCACGTTTTGAAACAATCAGGAACGAATATAAAATTCGTGTCGAGACCAAGATCGACCGCGGAATAAAAACCGCAATTGTGTACCGAGATTTTGTTTGACACTTTAAAAAACGCAACTGCAAAGCATTTGTGTAGTTGGAAATAAATAAACAAACGGTGTGCAAGGCTATATTTTAGTGTTTTATAAATACAAAAAAGTAGAAAACCAGAATAATAAAATGAAGGAAAAAATTTCACGCCCGTCACGTCGCTTCAGTTCGGCTTCAAGTACGCTGTCTCATATTTTTTAGTTTTTTTTGCGTTTGTAAAACGCCTTGATCCATTCGAAAAACAAGGGCGTGAAACTTTCACACAATGAGACACATACTCAGACAATGTGAACAAAGGCAAAAGTGCGGAAAATACGCAAAACGTAGTGGAATTGGAATGTGCCCTCAAACGAAGCAATCACATACAACACTTTAGTACATAGTAATATCAGATCGGTAACGAATGACTAATTCAATATTTTTCATTCAAAATTTCAAAGACCCTACAAGAAGCAATGAAAAAACAGTCAAGGCTGATAAAAAAAACCAAACTATAATCAGAAACATCAAAACGCAATACAATAAAATAACAAACGTAGAGACGAGAGTCGAAATGACTATTGTTGTTTGTGAAGTTCGGTCAAAAAAGCATGTTGGATTATTAACAACAACTCAATTGACGGTTTTATTCGGTGATTCTAGAGTGGTTAGTGGTGCAACGACGGCTTTTGTATGGTACTGATGGCCAGGTTCAGTAGGTTGACGAGACGAACATGAATCCGGGCCGGAGTGCTCAATGTCGGTGTGTATTGTTTGGTGGAACAGTGGCTTACGAAGTGACAACGGCTCTACGGAATTGTCGGTTGCAAGCGGTGACACGGGCGAGTGCATTCGAAGATCCCAGTTCTGCACCGCCTGCAGCGACGTGCTACGCTTTATTCTGCAAAAATTCAAAAGAAAATCTGAAAATCATCCATTTATAAGAGAAACATTTCGATTTTGCAAAATGCAACATTACGAAATGCGGATGGAATTTCTTTTGGCGACTGGAACTACTGAAAACTCACAGTTGCGATTCTGTGACTTTCTGTGTGTGAGACCGTGTTTCACAGTAGAAACTATTGAACACACACACACACGTTTCACAAAATAGGCGGAAATCAATTTTCTTTGCCACGTCAATTCTAAAAATGGTTTCCATCCCCTCTCTAATCCCCATCCCCCCTCTTTCCTTCTTCCCGGGGTTTTTTTCTTCTTTCTTCCTCTCCGGTTTCTTCTTTTCTTTTCTCTTTTTCCCCCTTTTTTTTCCCTTCCCCCCTTCCCCTTTCTTTTTCCTTTTTTCTTTTTCTTTTCTTCTCCCTTTTCTCTTCTCCTTTCCCCCCTCTTTTCTCCTTTTCCTTTTTCTTTTTCTCTCTTTTTTTTCTCCTCCCTCTCCCCTCCCTTCTTCCGCCTTCTGTTGCAATAAATGCCGGAAACAAATCGATAAGGTCACAGTAAAACACGCACAGACTCAGACATTTTCTGAATGTTTCCCCTTCCCCCTCCTTTTTTAATTGAAGTTAAATAATCCATTTTAGGCATCACCAAAAAAAGTATCATGTCTCGAAACGATGTCGATAGAATTTTACTTGTAACTTGTGGCATCGTCAGGGGATTTATAACTGCCTGTACTTCGATAAACGGGTGTTTTAAGGCAAATGACGTCATTTTAGTGCGGATGCGGTTGAATAAACGCACAAGACAATCCACTGTTTTCGTTTCACCTGCCAGCAAAAACATCGCCGCCGTGCGTGTGCGTGCAGCGCATTCGGTTTTTTTGTTTGTTTTCCGTCCAGTTCTGCTGCTTTCTCTAGGCGAAACAGCAGCAGTTTCGTGGTGGCGACGCCCGGAAAGCGACGACGCAACAACGCCAAGCAAAACAACGGCACGATGGTGACAAGGAGGAGGTGGAGGAGGAGGAGGAGCACGCGAACGACGACGCCAGCATACTCGACGAGCAGCTGCCGTCCTGGATGGAGACGATCGACGAAATGTCCAGTTCGTTCCACGTCTGGCGCTCGCAGCTGAAGAAGTCCAGCTCGCGTATTCTGTCCAAGTTCGGCTACAACGAGCAACAGCAGCAGTCGCCCGGTCGGCTCGTCACGTCGCACAGCATCACGGAGTCGCTCGTCTCGCTGAGCACACCCAGCAACAGTTCGAACAACAGCACTGCTGTTGGTGTGGCCGACCAGTTGTTGAACACGTGAGCGATCAGCATTATCAGCCGCTGTTGCCCCCGCCCCCACCCAATCCCGGACGCTAGTCTGCAGGACTGCGCGCTTTCTTTTTGCAGTGATCACGGATTTCCGGGGTTTTCTTCGTGTGATACGAGAGACCACCAATTGGCCGCACGCTTCGCGGTGCCTGTGTCGTGTCTGTTTTTGTTTTTTATTTGCTAACAAAGACCATGACTACATGTGAACTGGAAATCACGTGTGCAAAGAAAGTGCTCGGTCTCCGAAATAAACGCAGCGAAACACTTGCGGTTCGCTAATTGGCTTTGTCAAAATCAGCCAATCAGCGAGCGACAATTCAGATGGCAGCTGGCACGAAAACCAAAAGGATTTGGGTGAATATTGCACAGTCAGTCCAATGGTTTGGTTTCAAGAGTGGGTGGAGTGGATGTGGCAAAATGATCAGCTTTGTTTCATCAGCGAACAAGAAAATCCCTCTACTGCAATGCTTCTTTGTGGGTGCGAGCTGGAGGCCGGCCAATTTAGAGCAACTGTTTTGTGGCTTTCTGTGTGCGAGCAGTTGTTTTTCCCCTTCGAATGTTTTGTTTTGTTTTACTTTTATTTTTTGCCTCTGATTCTTAGCGCATGTGAAAGCCAAAAAATGTTTTTTTAACTGTTAATTTTTTTGCATGAAGTGTGCAGTTTTTATATTTTTTTATCGAAGTTTTATTGTACAAGAAAGTTGAATGCACGGGAGATACGTTGTTTGTTATGTTAGCGTGCCATGTCCCATGAAACAATCATAAATGGGAAAAATCAGTGTAATCTGTGTTCAGTTTCATCACAGTTATGTTTATTCAGACACGTCATACTTTTGTTGCAGAATACAAAGAACTGAAAACTTTGAATTAAAGAATAGTGAACGGAATCGGGTTTGATTGGAATCAAAAACCCATTTCTGGCAAATTTGGCTTCTTCCAGTCTCGAATCCGTTCGTTCTTCGTTCGCTGGTTCTGTATTCTGCCAAAAAAAGATGACAGGTTTAAAGAACGATACTATAAATCCCCTGACGATGCCACAAGTTACAGTAATTCTATCGACATCGTTTCGAGACACGATACTTTTGGCGATGCCTAAAAATTTTTAACTTCAATTAAAAACATTCAGTGCCTGAGTCTGTGCGTGTTTTACTGTGCTATCGATTTGTTTCCGGCATTTATTGCAACAGAAGGCAAAATTGATTTCCGCCTATTTTGTGAAACGTGTGTGTGTGTTCAATAGTTTCTACTGTGAAACACGGTCTCACACACAGAAAGTCACAGAATCGCAACTGTGAGTTTTCAGTAGTTCCAGTCGCCAAAAGAAATTCCATCCGCATTTCGTAATGTTGCATTTTGCAAAATCGAAATGTTTCTCTTATAAATGGATGATTTTCAGATTTTCTTTTGAATTTTTGCAGAATAAAGCGTAGCACGTCGCTGCAGGCGGTGCAGAACTGGGATCTTCGAATGTACTCGCCCGTGTCACCGCTTACAACCGACAATTCCGTAGAGCCGTTGTCACTTCGTAAGCCACTGTTCCACCAAACAATACACACCGACATTGAGCACTCCGGCCCGGATTCATGTTCGTCTCGTCAACCTACTGAACCTGGCCATCAGTACCATACAAAAGCAGTCGTTGCACCACTAACCACTCTAGAATCACCGAATAAAACCGTCAATTGAGTTGTTGTTAATAATCCAACATGCTTTTTTGACCGAACTTCACAAACAACAATAGTCATTTCGACTCTCGTCTCTACGTTTGTTATTTTATTGTATTGCGTTTTGATGTTTCTGATTATAGTTTGGTTTTTTTATCAGCCTTGACTGTTTTTTCATTGCTTCTTGTAGGGTCTTTGAAATTTTGAATGAAAAATATTGAATTAGTCATTCGTTACCGATCTGATATTACTATGTACTAAAGTGTTGTATGTGATTGCTTCGTTTGAGGGCACATTCCAATTCCACTACGTTTTGCGTATTTTCCGCACTTTTGCCTTTGTTCACATTGTCTGAGTATGTGTCTCATTGTGTGAAAGTTTCACGCCCTTGTTTTTCGAATGGATCAAGGCGTTTTACAAACGCAAAAAAACTAAAAAATATGAGACAGGGTGAACAGCGTACTTGAAGCCGAACTGAAGCGACGTGACGGGCGTGAAATTTTTTCCTTCATTTTATTATTCTGGTTTTCTACTTTTTTGTATTTATAAAACACTAAAATATAGCCTTGCACACCGTTTGTTTATTTATTTCCAACTACACAAATGCTTTGCAGTTGCGTTTTTTAAAGTGTCAAACAAAATCTCGGTACACAATTGCGGTTTTTATTCCGCGGTCGATCTTGGTCTCGACACGAATTTTATATTCGTTCCTGATTGTTTCAAAACGTGCAATTGTATGCGGAGGTCCTATACGCTTTTGCTCCGTGTGCACGCAAATAAAAGCTTAAAAAAGCTAAACTATTTCTAAGCTGTTCTCAAGCTAAAGTTGTTTTCACGCCATTCTTAGATTTTCGTGCGTTATTCGCCAAAATTTCTGTACGGAGCATCGGAAAGTATCGATTTCTGGTGACTGCAATGAATACCGTATAATCAGCGAACTGTGAAATTTGTGTCTCGGTATGGCAGATGAACAACAAATACAACAATGGATGAACAACAAATACAACAATGTCTCGCAAGCTAGCATCATCCGTACAGCGTTTTTTAGCCACATCAAAAGAGCGCGAGGACAGCGTGTGAAAATCAATGGCGCAAAATCGCTTAAAAGTTTTTTTGCGTGATACCTGGTGGCATGTTTTATGAAATTTGTGTTATATATACGTTGATCTGGTTTTTGTGAACTCTTGCTCGTCCAGTTTCACATGGTGCCTTATTGCTGTCGATAGGCCTGAAAAGGAGACGTCGTATTTCAATTATCTTAAGCCACACTAAAACATCAAGTCATTTTTGTGAGTTTTTGGTCGTTTGTGGATATCATCTCTCACACCAATGTTCCATTTGTCTTCCGCGGTCGTTGAGCCACTGAACTGAGTTGTTTGCATACATTGTGTAATTACAACAGCAACATCATTTTTAATTGATACATTTAAATACCACCGTTTTCACAGTTGTTTTTTCAATAATGTTAATCGCGGACAACAAGTTTTAGTTTGATGATTTAACGTAACATGTACAACAGACATGTAGACAGTACTTTGCAATATGCTGCATGCATTTTTTCAAGACAGAAAATAGATGTTGGTAATTTTGGCACAATGATTCGCATTTTTGTGGCTTCTGTGTTTGAGATACCGAGCGTTTTTATCGTTCAGCTTTACCTTTACTTGGGGGCAAGTGTTACAAAATACCTTTCAGCAAGGCTTCTGTTTTTCATTGTTGTTCATATATGGTGTTATCTATACTTACTTCAATACGGTATGAGCAGTTTCTGCATTAATCACACGGTTGCTCTGCGTTTTTTTTTGTGGTTTTCCATGCGTGCTGTGTCTTAAAGCAAGAAAATGGAACTTAAAAGTTAACTAAATGTCGTCTGGCTTCACACAGGAAAAACGGTTCATTTTAACAAACCGGAATGTTAGCTGCCATTTGTTCGAATGAACATGCAAGAATGTGCAGCGTAGTTGCAAAGCATTGTAGAGCAATTACAAGGCATTTCAGCTCACTTCTCGTCAATTAAAACATTATTGCTTCGTTAATGTGGCTCTGCCTGCACATGGTTTGCAGCTACATTATCATTGCATTTTGAGCATTACGTTTACATCACATAGCACATTCGTGTTACATTCTGATGGGCGGTATGGACCAGCAATGATTCACAATTATGCCCGAATAAAGCAGCAGAAATGTGCCGCATTTTGTGATACATTGCAGCTACATTCCGGTTTCTTAAAGCAACTCGTTGTCCATGTGTCTTACGCCAAATTTTAAACATTTTTGTCATCATTTGTTTAGTTTTACGATCATGTCCTCGAGAAAAGAAATTCTGTAGTCTCGACTCGAATACTTACTGGAAGAAAGCTAATACGGTATGGCCTATTAAACATGGCAGCTTTTTTTCAGGGTTCAAGGAGCGCGCGAATTTTGAATGTAAGAAAAAAGACGTCCAGAAATCAAATTGTGTGCCAAATTTAACGCGTTTTTTAAACTAACGGATTATCCGCGCTATTCTGTTCATTCTTTTTCCGTTGCACACATGATTGAGAATTATGTTTGCATTTTTGAAAAAGACAACTCCTTGTCTGCGACTGGCCTTGATGGACTGCCTCATTTATTCAGCCATACTGTAGATAGCACAATGCCCTGCGGTGGAATTTCGTAAGTCTGTTTCAATCAATCAGCGAATGATCGATATACTGTGGAATTTTTTAGTCACTATTTGATTGTTTCATTTCAGTGTACTAACCTTAGTGTACTTATATACTTACTTTCACAACGAGTGCCCACACCGATTGTTATTGTGTCTCCTACAAAACATGAAAAGCTAGCTGTCAACACTTTTTGGTCAACTATGTCCTGGTTGACCAAAATGTTGACCATGCTGTCGTTTTACCTATACTTTACCTGTACCTTGAACTTTCTGAACTGATGAATTGGCGGGAAAGTCCAACAGGCCGAACTGAAAGCCGTTCTTATCAAGTGTGCCTTGTTTGGCTTCCTAAGTTAATTCTCAGAAAATTTTACCTGGTATGTATTGCTTTTATCTTTGCGTTTCATGGATTCCACCTTGGTTTTAGTCAAATGTCATGTCCACAAGTGTACATTCCGTTTTGCACGTTTGCATTTTATTGTTTTAAAGAATTTTATTTTTGTTCAGGATTGCATCTACTCTGTAGAACAGCTTACTGTGAACAAACTGTGAACTCACTTGAATTTTCAGCAATGAAAACTGCTATTTTCAATAAGGCAGCTATTTTTGTACGATAAAATCTTACTGAATCATTAAAACTGTCTTGTGTTTTTTAATCGAAGTACGGAGCATTGAATCTCAAACGGTGTACAGTGTTTTCACGGTATAGATATTTCAATTTTTTTAATATGTGTGTCTTATTGATTCAACACACGTTAATTCTTCGTAAAACAAAGCTAATCTTGTATTCTATCGAATTTGCACTTTTTGGTCCACCTGTACTACACATTTTATGCTAATTTGCACAGTCATAATAGTCAACCGTTTGTTGTATGTTTATTTATTTTGGTCAAACATAAAAACGTGCGTGCTCTGATATTAGAATGGATTATGCGTATAAAAATGTATGTGTCAAAAAGTCACAATGAATCGCTTGCTGGTTTTGTGAAAATCAAAGGACGACAACAGCAATTAAAAAGCAGGCTTTGTAATTAGCGCTTATATGGGGAAACGTTACAAAGCATTCATTCACTGGTTCAATTGTTAAAACTTTGAACACCAGTTGGAAACACCGATTAAGACAAATCAAACCCATGTATGCGCACCTTTTTGATAAAAATTCTGGTTCTTGTCATGTTAAGCTGCAGGTAAACTGTGTTCTTGCTTTCAATCGCCAATGTCACGCTAAAAAAGAAGTCCGAACAGGGTACGATTAGGTATTCTGTCCCCTTGGGTCTGAGTGTCCCTAGTGGTGTCCGTCCTGTCCTTCGCAGTTTCCGGGCGGGCGCGGAAATCACGCGAGACAACCAGGCGGACAGGACGCCTCTACGGACACATTTTTACGTGTTTTTTACACGGAATGGCCGAGTAAACATGGCAGCTTTTTTCAGGGTGCAAGGAGCGCGCGAAATTTGAATGAAAGAAAAAGGTTTAAAACCCAATTGTGTGTGGAATTTAACGTGTTTTTTTTTAAACTAATGGATTCTTCGTGCTGTTCTGTTTATTCTTTCTCCCTTAAACACACGATTCTTGATTAAACATTCTTGATTAAGACAACTGCTAGTTTGCGACTAATTTAACTTTGATGAAGAATACAAGAACTGCCTTATTTATATTGGGCCATACTGTACGTGGCATGCAGGCGTCAAATCCGTTGATTGGGTTGCGTTGTAACGTTAGCAAAGATTACGGTGTTAGCAAAGACAGCGTCTAAAATAAATTTTCAAACACTTCACACAGTGTGCATGACTACGACATGAACTTGTGGGAAAAGCCGGCAGACGAAACGGTTGTCCCTCATAAAAATTATACTCGAAAGCAACAAAAGTACGTATACTTTTCGGTCCCCTAACTTGAATACAGAGAAAAAAAGTGTACACGCAACGGATGTTCGAGGGAAGAACTATAAAACTTATGCACTGTGATTGATGTTTGCATGGAGCTTCTAGTGCGTGAATTCAGCATGTGCAACAATAAATCTATTAGAGCCACACACAAAAACGAATATAAAAACACAGCACTCTTTGTCCCCATCGGATTCATTTTTTTCTGCAGTTTTGCACAAAAATATGAAAGTTTTTCATACCCGACGGAAGCGACACACAGGTCGCTGGATACTGTCAAAGTATTCTGTGTTGCTAACATGTCCAACCGGCTTTTTATTAAACGCAGCTTGCAACAAGCTTGTACTGTAGCGATTTCTGTCCGGCATCTGACGCACACGAAAAGAATCAGAAAAACTCGCACGAAGATAACGCGGCTTCTAGCAGCAAATGTGACCGCTTGTGAACCGTAAACAAACGAAGGAATTAAAATTGCTGATCCATTCTCTTCAAAAACGTCAGCAAACTACGTTGTAATTAGTAAACGTGAAAGCCAGACCGGACCGGCTATTATCTCGATATTTTACCAAACGCGTGCATTCGCGGCACAGTTCTACCGAATGCTTCATACGGGCGTCATGTTGCATCACGCGACGGCATCAGGTCGGTGCAGTCCAGTTTTTCATGCAATGCGCATGTCTTAAAGCCTCACCAGATGCACATGCAGCGTTTCATGTGATTATGCGCTTGTAGCAGTAAGACAAAGAGACGTTGCATGAATTTGTTGTGCACAATCACGTGTAGCACGAAAGATACATGACCTATTTTTTTAAACGTGTTCCACTGAAATGACGTCATGTGCCGCCAAACATGCGCTTGCCGTTCACAGCAAACCAGACTTTCCGTTTAGCCGATTTCGTCCCGTAAAAAATGGTGAATGTTGAATCAGTCACACCAAACTGACATTTTAGTGCCTGTACTTTGACAAACGGGCGTTTTTAAAGCAAATGACGTCCTTTTAGTCTGGACACGTTTGAATAAATCCACAATACATATAACGTTGTTGTTACAGATGTACTCATGAATTCGGAGCACAGATACACACCTACATTCGATGTGTTACCAGTTTTTTTGGGCTCTGCGACTCAGTGCGTTTGCAGACGTCTAAAGCAAAAAGTAGTTTTAATCTTTATGTGGCAACTGTAGTCTAATTGAAAGAACTCGGATCACTTTACCAATGTTGAATTCCCGCGTCATGCTTGAAACTGCTTATGCGCGTATTGAGTCTTGGAACCAAAGTAGGTAAAAAGAGACACAGCTTATGTACGATACGATAACTTTATTTGAAATATTTGGTCGCGCGCCGGTTCCGGAAACCAAACCGTTAAGGTACCAAACGCCGGCGGAAACGGGCAATACTGCCCTGAGCCCAATTTGCCCTCGGCTCTGGAGGTAGTAGACCATTGGATGTTATTGGTCACTTTAGTTTCTCCATGATGTGTCTTGTCCGCAGCGGGGTTCGAACTTTCCACCAACAGAACGGTAGACGAAAACCCTACACCCTGCGCTACAGACGCGACTGTAAGTGTAACATACTGTAAATGTGCGTGCCGACCCGACACCCGCAATAAAACGAGTTCACCACAACGCAGGATGCCCAGGTTTTTTCTTACCATAAGTAAGATGACGGATTTCTCATCTCACCATGACGGTGTCATGTCACATTTTTAATACCCCACCATATTTTGACCGGGGGCGGGGGGGGTCAAATATGGTAATCTTGCAACCGCCATAGAATGTTGCAACCTATACCCCTGAAAACGCAGTCGATGCAATGAGAGATGAAGTGACAAACATCTGACCGATGGAGTCTGGACTATTCACAAATGAACCACATAATACCCTCGCCGCGTGTCTGGTTGGCCAAACAGTCGAGCGTTAAAATGGTGCTAGAGGCTGCGAAATCTAGCAAACTTTGAATTACCACACAACAACAACTTCAACTCCCAATCGTTAACGTTGTTACAACAACAACAACAACAACAACAACAACAACAACAACAACAACAACAACAACAACAACAACAACAACAACAACATAATAATAATAATAATAAAGGTTTGTTTCCTGCCAGACATCGGTGTTTTTACTCAGATTATACAGCTGGAATACGTTCATAAAATATGAAACGTTCATAAAATACCCGTTTGCATAACGCCAAGAAACAAGGCCAAGCCATTGCCGCGCGTCACCATTTTACGCGCCAGACTTTACACGAGTTTGTTGTTCTCTGGAGCTGGTTTGCAAACAACTTTATAAAATGCAATAAACCCATTATTGTTCAAGAAGCGCGCCTTGTGGTGTGCTTATTATTAGTTGTGTAGCTGGCTGATCTCTGATCATATCATACCCGTAAACAAATGGCCAGAAAGAACACAGTTTTTGAATTGAGCCTCCAGTTCCGTATACCACTTTAATATACAATTTTTACGGATCTGGTTGCAAAACGTTTCGGCACTTTTCAAAAGCGCCCCATTTTTGCAAGTGGTTCGCTTTGGTTTTATTTGTTTTCTCCTTTCTGCAACCGGGTTGTTAGTGTTGTTTTAAACTTTTTTCGTCACCGCGTGCAATGGTACACGGTACAGTAGGCATTGTGTTGTGGTCGATTTTGTTGGTATATGCGTTGACTTCTATTTTTGGAAAGACATGTGCTTCGACCTAATTTTGGTTTATGCTCGCACATCCGAGCCATGTGTACGCCATATTACACACGCAGAAACACAATGCATATCTAGAAGCACATGTTCATGCACTTATTGATGCAGATGCACAAACCCGTGCCTTATCGACTCAGATTCAGAAGAACAAATGCTGCACGAATTTTTTATGTGCATGTGAATCGATAAATGCACCAACATGTGCACCCACATCTGCATTATTTTTCTGTCTGTATGGCTAAAAAAACTTCTGTTCATAACAGCTCGATTCCGCTATATCGAGCAACTATCAGCATTACTAGTAAAATATTAGTAGTAAAATATTAAAATTGAGTTTAGTGTTGCAGAATAGCAGGCAAATTTTGATAGTAATACCGTATTACCCCCATTAAACCCCCCCCCCACCATTAATCCCCCCCACCAATAAACCCCCACCCCCCCGACCAGTTTCCAAATAATCCCCCCCCCACAAATAATCCCCCATGGGGGTTAATTGGAAACCTGTTTGAAACACATACCCAGCGAATTCAGTGGCTGAATGCAGTGACATTGGTGAAATTGTGCTACCAAAGGCCCCAAATGGATGAGTTAATGGTAATTTCATTACAAAAGGCTGTTACAAAAGGAAATCTCTGTGAAAAGTAGAAGTTTCCGCAACTTTCTTGCCTGCCATGCAAGGTATTTTTGCCATTTTTCAACAAAACCCCACCCCTAGAAATTTTTGTATAATAAACCCCCCCCCCCCACCAATAATCCCCCCCCCCACCAATAAACCCCCACCCCTAAAAGTCGCTGACGTATTAATCCCCCATGGGGGTTTATTGGGGGTAATACGGTAAGTGACAATAAAAGTTTTCTTTTCCCGTGTTATTTTGTTGTACACACACTTCACTGGCAATTTTTGCATATTTTTACCTGTATCTATAAAACCACGCAAATTGCAGTGTTCGTGCGCGTGGACTTACCGCAAAGAAATAATCAAAGAAAGTTAATAATAACACCCGATTTTAACCCCCGTCTTCAGCTGGCTGTATTCACTCACACATGTTTTTTGCTAAAACTAATTATTCACATTAAGCTACTTTTTTGTCAATAAAACCTTACAAAAAGCGGCCGAAAACGTGTCCAAATAAATTGTGACTTTGTCCGACATGCAGAAAGGCGTGATACGAAAACTGAAAAGAAATTGTTTTCTTTTTCGCATTAGCATTATTGTGACAATAACTGAAATAAATGTGCGACAATTATTAACGGAATTCCCCGCTCCGTGATGGGGTTCGGAAACACTCGCTCGAGAGCCCATAATTCATTCACTCGGTCAAAAAGTTCCTGCGTTTTACTTTTTTTACGAAACCGAAAATAAAAGTTTTTGGGCGAAAACGGTTTCAAGACTTAAACGCCAGGGAAAAAAAATGCTCGCTGCCTATTCTGCGTTCAATCCATTCAATTTTATTTATTTACGCCCATTATTTAAGAGCAAACTGCATCCAATGCCGTAAAAAAGCATTAGCACCAAGCATAAAATTGTGAAATTGAGACGGGACACTTTTTTTCTAGTCGGGTTTTTGTGTTTCGAACAAATGTTCAGAAGCTTTTTGTGTGGTCGGTTGTTTCAGTATGTAAATGCAAGTTTTGCTTTGTGACGTAGCGCTTCGCATTTCCGTGGTTGCACGCCGCGGCAAAACCGAGTTCTGAAGAAAACTAAGCGTATAAACCTGGTTGAAACAATTCATCAAGTGTAAAAGTCTTGTGCAGTTGCTGCATTCCACATTTGCAGAATATCACCAGCTGGATACGCGGTGTCCATTGGCATAAAAAACGATGTTTTTCACCCACCGAACATTCACCACACACCATTGCTGCTTCAACACCCGCGCGCTTTGATGAATTGATTTTTGATTTGAGATCAGACGGTTTTTGATGAAATGTTTTTCCATTGGCGGTGCGGTAAACTTCCTCAAAATAGTTTGACATACGTGAAAAAAAACGAAACATAGTCTGTCGCCCCAGTTTTTTATCACCGACAGAAATTTACGATCATTCAGCTAAAAAAGTTTGCCATCAATTTTGTTTTCGTTTTGTGGTGGCAAAAAAATGGCAGATTATTGTTTTAGCGACAGTTCTGTTTTCTTTTTCACTGCACGCAGGAATAGTGCAAGTGTTGATGCAGGTATACGGAAACACATGCAGATGCTGGAAACTTTTGTGTAGATAAAATTTTCGGAAGCAAAAGAAGTCAGTTCAGATTCACCAGACAGCGCGTTTTTTTCTGCATCTAGATCAATATCTGAACTAACAACAACTCCATCGACGTACATCTACACCTGCATCTGCTCTGCTTTTTTTTCTGCGTCTACAAGTATTGAGAGTATGACGCATTTTATTGTGACTCAAAAAGGGTGCCAGGAAATTCTGCACGTCTGGAACGAACAGCAAGAAGCAGCATCATCGTAACACCAAGCAAGCATCATGATGCACGCAGTCACCTTCTCCGATCGCCTTGCTTCCCGGCTGTTCCACCAAAGCGAGCCGCCGTGTAACACGGGTGAGTCGCCCCGGCCACCAGGGCTTCTGGCAAGCTGCAGCCACGTCGAATGAAAAAAATGCGCTTTCATCACCAGAGTATGGAATGATCGAGTAAACGTGTGGCAGCTTTTTTCAGGATACAAGGAGCGCGCGAGATTTGCATGAAATGAAAAAAGACGTTCAGAGAAACCCGATTGTGTGTGTCAAATTTTACGTGTTTTTTTAAACTACTTGATTCCTCGTACTATTATGCTGTTCGTTCTTTTATCATTGCACACACGATTGGGAATTCTCTTGGCATATTCTTGAAAAACATAACTCCTAGTCTGCGACTGATCCCGCCTTGCTTAGAAGCTTGCTGAGTGCTGACTGTGGCACGATCTTTAAGCACAGCATGCATTTTGAATGCAACTTTTGGCGCATTTTGGAATGTTTTTCGGTATTTTGGAGCGTGTATCAGGAACTGAACGTGTCAATACCGAATACGATTTTTTGAAAACGCACACATTTTTGATATGCTTTTGCTGACTACACTGTGCCATCGTAAAAGTTTTTAATTAAAAGATCAGGAATGACATTTATAACCCACGTAATGTATTGAACAGACTTCGCCATATGTTGCCACATGTTTCAAGTTACGAACTTCATTAACGTCAAACGTTTTTTTCTTCCAGAAAACACCCACACCAAAGTGCGGTTACTGAATTTTTTAGTGGTAGTGCAATGAATTCAAAGCTGGCCATTCAATGAAAAGTAGACCAGGAGTATGAAGTTGATCACACAAGCAGGTCAATTCGGCATTACTGCGACTGATAGCACAATGCGTTTAAAGGAGTAGTTTTAACAGAGCAAGGAGATCATCAGGTGCTGTTTTTCAAGTAAAGTCAGGCAGTTGTTCAATTCAACATCTAGTTTTCAATTCTTTTAGTTGAACTTTTCTCAGTATACTTGAGTTTGAGTCATAATTTTTTGGTCACTGTTTGAAAATACGGTAATCTGCTGTCCCACTATTCATTTTGAACATTGAATACCCGTTTTTTTGATTTTAACGTAATTTTGTTTTAGGGATGGAATGACGTCTGTTTGCCTTTGTTACTAAAAATGGTGATACTAACAACTGCACCAGAGAAAAAATCGTTTCTTAGCAACCAAAATTCCGTGTATACACCACCGACAATTGATGGACATGATTGGCTCTGCAGATGGATAATTTCCGGTCATTTTGGATTCGTTCGAAAAAAGAAGTAGAAATTGAAGATGTATTTCGGTATGTATTTTTCAATGGGCAAAGCATTCACTATACGCAAAGAGGCATTACGCCGATGAACGCGCACAATTATTGTAGTTTTGAATTTGAACATTTTGCACAGGCTACTCTTATGAAAAAGGCACACCATTCTGCCGCATTATGCACCGCGCCAAGACAATGGTGATTGCGCAAAGATGCTTTCTCACTTTACTGTTGCTATTTTCACAATTGAATGCACTTGCATTTTTCACTTGCATGTTTTTTGGAATGATTTAAAAACAAACAATTCCAATTGATTGTGTTCAAACACGCGATTTGGTGTGTCAGCCTAAAAATGCGTTTTGGTGTGAAGACGAGCGCGTTTGCTTCTATGTATATTTCATGTTATGCAGTTTATTGAAATCTCGGTGTCAATGATTTCACGCGCACTAAATCTGATTATTCAGCTGTTGCGCAGTTCAAAATCTATACCTCAAGTGATCCTACTATTTGAAAAGCAGTGCACGATAAAAATTTACAAATGCACTTTTGGTTTGCACGTCGGTACAGCCAGTTTTGTTTGCACTTTTCTGAGCAGCGCAGTTTCCTTACCAAATCTGATTCTTGCACGGTACACATTACAATGTGACATTGACGAGTTTAAAAAACCAGCCAACCGTGGACGACGGTCTTGGTTCAAGTGCGATTATGTGGGCTTCGCCAAGTTTTGGCTTGGGTTGGCTTGTGTTGTGGGACCAACATCTGTGCGTGAAACCGATGGTCGGTCAAGCACACAGTTTTTGCCTCGTGGGCTGCGGACTGACACCGCGAGGGCTGGACACAGAGTGTTTCTGCGTTTCCGCCCGGCAAGCAAAGACCGCGGCGATCCCGGGCTCGTCAGTTGGACAAGTCGCCAGACCGCACAGTCTCAAAAATATTTGTTGAAAAATGAGTGCTTGCTGATGTTTCGTGCTGCCGTTACCACCGTTGGCACACGAGCTATTTTTTAGACTGTGCGGTCAAGCGACTTTTCGAACTGACATGCCCGGGGGTTTTCGCTTACCGGGCGAAACAACAAAATACAATGTACAGTGTCCAGTACTCGCGGTGTCACTCCGCAGACCATAAGACAAAAAACTGTCCCCAAGTTTTTGACTGCACATTTTCTTGATTCACTACAAGCGAAATCTTTTGAAAATTATGTTCCGCTGCGCCTTGAACTTTCAGTTTTTTCTGTGGCGTTTGAAAATGCAACGCTGGCACTTTCCTTGCTCGCCTTTGTTGTTCCGCACTGATTTTGTTACAAACCTTAAATTTGGGCGTGACACTTTGCGTTATAAAAAGAAAGCAGCAATAAAAGCGGCGTAAGCAAGTTCATCGCTTTACAACAAACCCCATTTTCGGTTATTCACGCAAAGTTCCAAGCAGACACTTTCAAATATGCCATGTCAAGTGGACAAATGGCGGCACTTGCTGTCACAAAAGGCATTTTAAAGCGAGAAAACTGTCAAAAAATTTTATTTGACTTCTCACACGGGCGTTTTAACAAAAGGTGACAAGGTGTCAGTGTCTTTATGAAGCAGACAACATCGGTGTGAAGCAGCTCAAAATCAAAATCAAAAATTCATTTTTTAATCCGGGCCGTATGCACGGTCAACTGCTGGTGCTTCTATAAATCATCAGCATTTTGCAATAAATATGTTCGACTCATACATTGTGTTTGCGAATGAGGATGTCTGTTTATGGCATGTATTTCGATGCGATCACATGAAAAAGCTTGCGCTATTTCTGAAAACGTGCATGCACTTGAGCTCTCCAAAAAACATACGCCTTGGCTCGGGCAGAAGCACAAGCAGTTTCCTGGTGCATAGGAAATCGAAAAATGCATATGTACATTCAGACAACATGAGCATCACAAAGAAAACACTAAAGTCCAAATTGAAAAGTTGCACGAAATCTCTACTTTTCATTTCATATACAAATTGCTGCTCATTGTGCCCTCAAACCGGACCGTGTGTTCAAACAAAAAAACCGTACATGCACAAGTATCATAGTGACGACCCATAAGTTCATAACTGAACGCAGATTTCTTTCTGGCCGTGCATTGCTTTTCGACTTGTTTATAAAAAAATATTGTCAAAAGAGCCGTGTGGAAAACACACTTCGCGGTGTGCGTAGCGTAATGTATATCGGTATATGTTTTATGTGGTGAAATATGTGCCAGTCATTATTGTACTGTGCATTTTTATCTTGTTTTCTGTTTTAAAATCATCATATATGGAATGGAAATGCTTTGCGAAACACACGCGTGCTTTGCCGGGTGAATGTTTGAGGAAAACTCTAAAAAACAGCAACAGCCCGGAAACACATCGGTGGTTTCTAAACCAATTTGCGAGCCCCGTTTTTGTTTTTTCTTTATTAGCTGCACAAATATGCAAGTGCTAGCTTCAGCTGTTCCTCTTCCGATTTTGGAACGCAAAAAACCGCGTTGGATTCAAAATTCAGAGCGCTGGTATTTCAAGGCATGCATTGCATTGTTTGTATGAGCGAAAAAAACTTGTGCGCAAAGACTTTGATAACCGCATTATACTGCCATACATAAAATCCATGTAGGCTGTCACATACGAAGACGACCAGCCCCCCCCCCCAAAGTCCCTGTGTAAGACTGCCCACGTTTCAATGCGAAATGTTATAGCTGCTCATGGGTGCACTGAAATTTATAACAGCAACTACAATATCTGAACAAGTATCGTAGAAAACGTTACAAGCTGTCATCATTAATGAGACGAATCGCAGGGTTCTTTGCTGGGGACACGACAGATACACGTATCCATTGGCCGGAAAACACTTCCCAACAGCTTCTGCAGTTAGCCTGGCGCTCAGACAACGCTCAGCGTTCACTTTTATGCACCAGGAAAAAATAGTTGCACTGTTGCACTTTGTCGACCTTGAATTTTTTGAAATCAATGAACCAGAATTCAATTCAGCTAACGGTGCTACACGTTGCGCTACACGTGGTTGCATTTTTTGACATTCCAAAAGCGTGTTGTAGATTTGCACGTTGTTTTTTTCATGTGACACGATTCTTAGTTCTTATGGTGGGTGTGCAACTAAACGCCTGCATCATCAACGATTTTTTGTAGTTGATTGCAAAACATTCAAGGTCAGCTAAATGCAACAGTGCAACCGGTTTTTCCAGTGCGCCGTTTGGTATGGTACGATTGGCTTGGCACCCAGTTTGTGGTGTCACGTTTGATGCGCTCTTAGCTTGCCTGGTCAGTGGACAGAAACGTGTAATATGTGGTCCGGAACTTCTCTTGCGTCTCCCTCGCACCTCACGTCCTGTCAAGAACCGCTGCTAATTCCTGCAAAATCGCCTGCACTTTTTCCTAGTTGTTGTTCTCATCACTGGATGTCCATTACGGCATATCACATTTCCATATGTTAAAATACAAACACTCAAATTGTGACACCCGTCACGTCATTCTTATTGCACATGCCACGCACCCGGCATGAGTTCCTCCAAGATGCATGAAAGCTATTCATAATGCCTCAGAAAAAACTACATGGCTAATGGTTTTCAAAATAACGGCTCTTTTTGGAGCCAAAAAGACCTCGCCACGCCACGCAGTATTTTTAGCCGCGGCGCCAGATGGAAGATTACGATATGCCGATGTTTATTTTTAAATTTTCAACTCGAGGAGCTCCGGGAACGCACAAAATTTTATCTGCCCACAATATTTCAAATTTGTTGGCGCGTACTTTTTGCAGTAGCATATTCCTCAGTTGAGCCAAAAAACAGTCAGTTTTACTGCGGTATAGTCCACAAAAACCACGAAAAGAACATGTTGATTGTATTATTTATCGAAACGAATATTGCGCTGATTATCGCAGCACTGGCATGATGATGTACAGTTTCATTTGAGTAGCAAAACTTAGGTCCATTCCATACAGCATTTGCGGCGATGGTATCTACATACAGCACATCTAACATCAGGTCTTGGCGAGATTCTGCTTTTTTCAGGTCATGAAGCGTCGCTCAGTGCGGAATTCAGGCACATGGAAAATACAGGAAATATCGTAAGATACCGTAGTCTGTGTGCGCAAGGATTTTTACTCGACCACCATTGGACATGTTTATTCAAAAAGATTTGCATGCATAATCAAAAAATCATCGGCGCTAGTAGGCAATGTACTCGAAAGGCATTATTCAGAGCGTATTTTGATCAGTTTGAATGCGACTCTAAATCTGTGTGCCCTGCATATCTGATGGTCTCTGCTGACGATGGTACTACAGGATACGAGAGCGCGGCGGAGGCCTAATCAGACCCACTATCTGTTATTTGAAGGCGAGTGAAACCAGCATGACGAAACTTTGCTCCCTACACGGTTTTCAAATCTATCGCCTGGGTCTCGCTCGAGACACGATCTTGCAGCGTTTGTGCATGCAGATCTTCATTGAGCGTCTACTGTACATTTTATTGACGCATTTGTTCAGTAACATGTACAATAAATGCTCAACTACCGCACGAAAAACAACTGCGTTGATGAGTTCCTGGTCTGAACCAACCGTGTCTGCCATACAGTTTCCGCCTCTCACCATGCTGTCCAGCCGCTTGTCCTCTTGTACATTCATTCACTTCTCTATTATTACTAGGTATCTCTTTTGAAGTCACGCTAAAAAAACATACCAATACCAATACCTATACCAAAATTCATTCCAATACCAAGTGGCATGGCGCGTCTTTGTCCAGCATCGTTGATGTGATCGCGATCAAGCAGCAAGCAGCTTCGTTATACTGTGCAGCAAGCGGTCAACAACGATCGTTATTCGCCATATACGCGGCACTAACAAAATTTACTCAACTGCAAAGATGTCGGCAAAACAAAACCATTATATGTGTACTACTGTGCTGCATGCCTGTAAAACTACCCCTAAAACTGACGCTAACACACATTAACATTAACAACGTAAACTAGCATGCTTGCAACCCGAAAAAACAAAAGTGAGTGATGACTGCTCTCATTTCGTTAAACGCTTCTTTTATTGGATCAACAGCCGAGAAAAAACCTTCACGGGGCGACATTAATTGCTTTTTCATTGACACGCTTTCGTTTCGACTCATGCAATTTGAATTGAGAAACACGGTGCATTTTTTGACAGGTTTTTTTTAAAGAATAACAATAGAGAATGAATAAATCGCTAAAAAGCGGCGCAGAGAAAACATACATACATAGCGGAATAGCAATAAACAATGTGACAAAAAGAAGATCCAAATTGTGGTGTTGTTGTCCTGGCATGGTGTCAAAACAACGCATTCGGCTTTTGTCACATGTATATTGTGGATTTAATCAAACGTGTCCGGACTAAAACGACGTCATTTGCTTTAAAAACGCCCGTTTGTCAAAGTATAGGCACTAAAATGTCAGTTTGATGTGACTGATTCGACATTCACCATTTGTTTTGCAGCAAGAAACCGGCTAAACAGAAAATCTGGTTTGCTGTGAACGGCAAGCGCATATTTGGCGGCACATGATGTCATTTCAGTGGGACACGTTTGAAAAAATAGGTTTTACTAAAGTTGCACATGTTTAGCTGTCAAACTCACTGACACAGCACATTGCACATGTATTATGTTCGGTGTGTTTGCTTGCAAACATTCGTGACTTTGAACAGCCCATTTAAAAATCTTTATCTTTATGTCCATTTCAAACAGCGTGCAACGTCGCGACCGGCTTGCAAATGCACCGTTTCCTGCAAATGGGTCCATCGTTCCGTCCACCTGGGCGGGCAGGATGTGTAACGGACACACCGTTTTCTTAAGGTGCATTCATGAAACAGTATTTAGTGACCGCATAGCTGTGTTTCAAATATGCGTCACCAAATACTGCTTCATGAATGCCGCTTTACCGTGCTACCAATAATTGCATTGTTGCGCAGGCCGTGCTCAATCAAGCGGCACCTCTGCAGCCGGCAAAAAGAGTCACCAGAAAGCAGCAGCAGCCTCCGATCAACACCGATCCTCGAGTGTTTCCCGACGACAACAACAACAACACCAACAACAACAACAACGCCGACGAGGCGTGTTCAGCAACAGCAGTCGGTCGCCGTCGCCGCCGCCATTGAACTCATTTGAGTTGTACATGAAACATCAACAGCAGCAGCCAAGCAGCACTAATGCAGTCGATGACGAGTACAACAGCAACACGACCGACATGACGCAGCATCATCAACGCGTTCGCAACAGCAACAACGATGGCCAGCCGTTGTTGCACAGTGCGTTGTTGTTGGCATTTTAGACGATGTTTTTAGCCACGGCTAAAACGCCATTGACTAGGGCGCCCATCGAGTTTTCTCTGTCATTAAGTGCCTATACACCCCTCGGCGGGGATCGATCCCCCGAGCGCACAGACAAGAGTCTAACGTACTAACATCAGCAACAACAACAACAATAGTGGGTGCAGTGGACGTCATCAGTCGTTCTCGGTACTGTGTTTTATTCGGTGCTTTTATGCCCACAAATGCAAACACGGAAAAACAAGTTTCAAATCAGAGCAAGCTGGATACACACAGCTACAGTGGCGAGCAAAAGTTTGGAAACGCCTGCGTGCGCTGCATATCGCTCATCTTTGCGTTATTGCTATGCACATAAGGAAATATTTTTGATTTTTGGAACAAGCAATTGTTGTGTTCATAAAAACAAAGCACGCATATATGTACCAACACACACACACACACACACGCTCGCGCATGGGGGTGTGCCAAACTTTTGCTCGCCACCGTATGTCAACACACACTGCTCACACGTTGCACTGACAATGTACGCAAACACTTCTTCCACCTTCATACAGAGTGCGCGGACGAGGGCACAGCGTTGGCGCCGCAGCAGACCGCAGCCAGTTCACCACCGCCAACATCGCCAACGTCAACGTCACCAACGCCAATACCGCCGGAACGTGCCGCGTACGTCTGTGTGAACGTCGGCGGGCGCTCGTATCGCGTCCGCGTGCGCACGATCGAGCGACGTGTCGTCCGGGGCACGTTCCTGAGTCGGTTCGCTGCGATGCCGCACGAGCAGCGACTCGGCTGCTGCGACGGCTACATACGCGAGACGCGCGAGTCAGTAGTGTCCCGCGGCCTTTGCTGGTTCATAAAAACAAAACAAAACAAAACAAAACAAAACGCTTTTCACTCGACACACCACTGAGCAGTCAGCAGAACAGCAACAAAAAAATCGTGAATATATGAAATCTCCTCAAAAGCATCGAAGCGAAACGCCGCAAACAAAATTCGACAAAAATAATCAAAAGAGTCGAGAGAGTGGTTGATCGACGTTTATCCCCATTGCATCATGATAATCTCTAATGAAACCCTTCTCTAAAGCCATCAAAGGTTATTGTTGTTGTAGTTAATGATGAATTAGATGATTTTGGAAAAAAAACAAACATCAAAACAAAATCAAAAAACTTGCAGATATTTTTTCGAGCGTCCCGCACGTCTGTTCGAGCCGGTGTTTGAGTGGCTGTCCACCGGGTACCTCCATCGTCCCTCGGACGTTTGCCTTGTGCAGTTCCTCGCCGAACTGGAGTTCTGGCAAATTTCCAAGTACGAACAAGAGTTTTATCTTTTTTTTGGTGCCCGTGCATATAGTCGGACTGGATAGTTTGGGGCATTTGCTGATTGGCTGGTGCGTGATCCTGATCAGGTTCAAATTGCACTTTACTTTTTTTGGATTTTTCTGCTTTTCATAAATCACAAACCAGTTTTGTCCATTAAAAATCCAAACATTCATGAACGCAAACACTCAAAAATTGAAAAATTTCAAAAAAGCTAAGCGCAATTTTTGAACGGCCCGCGTTTGAACCTGATCAGGGTCACGCACCAGCCAAGATCAGTTAATGCCCCAAATTATCCAGTCCGACTATAGTTGGTAATGGACGCGGCAATTCGAAAAGATTCGCTAAAAAGTGGCTCTAAAACTCTAAAATACGACAGGTCTTGCATAGCGCTGTGCTGCATGCCGATCGGCACCCCCCGGTCGTCGTTGGCTCCGACGCCCCATCGCTCCCCGCAGCGGTACCAGCTGTCGAACGGAGGCGACAAACTGGAAATGCTCGAATCTGGTTCGTTCCGGTATACCTTTACTATACTTTTACCTTTTCTTTTGGTTCCGGGACTCAATGCGTTTGCACACGAGGATTAGGAGATGTTTCACGAAATTCAAAATCAGGTCACGGTATGTTCAAAATGTTCGCCGTTTTTTTTACGGATTTAGTTCGGTTGTCGGGTTTTCCTTTGGGCGTGAAACTTTTGTGGCTCCGGTCTTCCTGAAGCGTCTTAAACTAAATTAAAATACCTACCAGCCCTTCCAGCACGTGCCCAGTGTCCGTTGAATGTTGACATGACGACCAATTCTGACCAAAGGTGTGGCCGACCAGTTGCTGACGAGCGCGGCGCACGAGCAAGCGACCGACCACGGCTACCAGCAACGCAGTCCATTCACGGACCTCTGTTGCTCCGAGTTTCGTCAGTCCATGTGGCTGCTGACGGAAGATGCGTCCTCTGGTAAAGCGGCGAAAATCTTCGCACTGCTATCGATCGGTTTCGTGCTCGCCTCGGTTGCTGGACTGATACTGGGTAAACGGAACCGTCGGTTTTTTTAAGAAACCTACACACGGTTTTTGATCTGTGAAGTCTACCGTAAAGTCTTGCATATAAGGTCTCCTTATATAAATTTGAAAATCAAAAATTTCTGAAAAAAAGTGGAATTTCGTGTGACAACCTTATAAGTGGGAGGAGGTCTTATAAAGCGAACATTAGGAATTCCGGGCCTTATAAACGGGGTAGGATTTTGACCAAGTCAAAATTTTGATTTTTTTGGTTTCCCGCCGTGTGACACTCCGCCCACTTTTGGGTGGGGGTCTTATAAGTGGGAGGAACCTTATATGCAAGACTTTACGGTATATCTAAAAATGCGGGAGACGCATATAAAAGGAGGAATATGGCCTTGTGTAAGCAGTGAAAGACTTGGCTCGACAACGCTTTTCAAGTCTCTGATGTGGTACACACGGATACAAGTACATAAGAGTCATATTTTTGCGCCGCGTTTGTTGTTTAAAAGCTTGCTGAAAAGCGTAAAAACTTTGAAGTTATCTAGATATTTTTCAATTGTCCTCTTCAGTTTAGTCTAAAATCACATCATGTGCGAAATTCTGTACACATGCCGAATAAATGAGGCAGTCCATCAAGGCGGACTTAGTCGCTGACTAGGAGTTGTCTTTTTCAAAAATGCCAACATAATTTCCAATCATGTGTGCAAGGGAGAAAGAATGAACAGAATAATACGGATAATCCATTAGTTTAAAAAAACGCGTCAAATTTGGCATACAATTTGGTTTCTGAACTTCTTTTTCTTTCATTCAAAATTCGCGCGCTCCTTGCACCCTGAAAAAAAACTGCCATGTTTAATCGGCTATACTGTAAATTCTGTGCAAAAAACAGAAACATCAGAGATTGCAAAACATTGCTGCATGTAGCTTTATCGTTGTTTGCTGACGTACGCACCGCTGTGCATACAGCAGCACCAGTGCAAAAAGTGTTGTCTTCCGTTGATTTTCACCCTTTTTACCAAACTCTTGTGACAGGATAAACCGGTCAGTCATTGCCTTTGCCACAGAAGGACACCTTGCGTTCCCAATGCCTCTGCGATACACTTTGTGCAAACCAGTGTCAGCGATCTAAAGTCTGATCGTTATTTTAGTAGTTTTAGAGGTCGCTAAAAGCTAGAAAAAAGCAAATGTGTAATGTCCTACTTTAGCCTTCGTGTCTGCACTCTCACACAAAGCCGGGTTTACGGTGAGCTGCTTCTGACAGAGCGCTTGACTTCCAATGCTCATCTACTTTTTTCCTAGATGCTCAACGGTTTTCTTATATCTCTGTTCAACTATTTTTCCTTGATTTGTTCTTGTACATTATAAAAGTGGTGTGTTTTATGAAGTCAGGATGTGCCGTTCGTGCCGTTTTTGTCCCTCTTTATTTCTATCGTCTTTCGTCGTCGTTTTAATAAAAGTGAAGTCGTTTTAATTGAGTAAAAGTAAAGTAAAAGTAAAGTAAAACCCCAACGTCGTCCACCGGTCATCACACACAGCAGCTCGGATGGTCTGGCAGTCCAGTGAGCCATTCACACACACCTAAGCAGCACACTTCAGTGGAGGTCCCGCCGAGACAATGCTGGGTGGCGACGTCGCGTGCACCGAGACCATGGAGGGTCAGTGCAGAAAGGCCATGGAGGGTCAGCATCGACGAGAGGCGGTGGCGTGCTGCGCGTCTTCGCGTGTCGTCGAGTGTCGCCGAGGCAGATCAGCGGAGTGGCGGGCGCACCAGTGGCTGGCAGAACGTCGCATGGAACGGAGACGCGGTGGCTGGAGTTGTGGCGGCATGCGAGCTGAGACGGCGTCGATCTATGGCACGGCCGGGTTTCGCCAAGGGCAGCTTTCGAGAAAGCCGAAACGCCGCAGCGGAGATTTGGTTGGTCGGAGTTTTTTCGGTCTCCGTGACTCAAACCGATTCGGAGTTATTTCGGTCTCCGAGACTCAAACCGAACGGAGGACGGCCTCCGTGATCAAAAACGTGATTGGCTGTGGTGGTGTGCTGAAGAAGGCTGCGAGGAGAAGTTTGGTTGTGGCGCAGTGAAGCGCAGTAGAAGTTTTATTGTTTAGCCACGGTTCTTTGATTTTAAAGTTTCCAGTAAACTGCGACGTAGAGTGCAGGTTGCGCCAGTCTTCTGCTGATTTGTAATAGATATGTTTGATTTTATTTGTTTTGTTTTACCCCCGTTTTCAGTGTGGGGAGAGGGTGAACTGTTTTAATGTTTTTTCTTCTATTTTAGTTTTGGCGGTTTTTCTTTGGGGTTTTTCGACGCAATTCGACTGCCGTGCGTGATCACAATTTCCAATCATCGTGACAGTTTAGTTTTGGTTTTGTGTTCGTTTGTCAGGATAGCTTTTAGGTTTTTTTCAGTTTTGGCAGTTCAGGTTTTCGAATTTGATAATTGTTGATCTTTGCTTTCTTTTTTGTTTGTAGCTTTTGAAGTTCTTAGAATTTTCGCTAGAGTTCAAGTGATTCAATTTCGTTGAATTTCCGTTTGAGTTGGAGCATTTAGGAGTTTTGAAATGAGTGGAAGCAGGTGCCCAGGTCAGGCAGTGCACCAGACACTCGGCTGCGTAGGGAGAGTGACGTCGCGAGGGCGCTCCGTATGGGGGAGTAGGGTACTGTAATGTCCTACTTTAGCCTTCGTGTCTGCACTCTCACACAAAGCCGGGTTTACGGTGAGCTGCTTCTGACAGAGCGCTTGACTTCCAATGCTCATCTACTTTTTTCCTAGATGCTCAACGGTTTTCTTATATCTTTGTTCAACTATTTTTCCTTGATTTGTTCTTGTACATTATAAAAGTGGTGTGTTTTATGAAGTCAGGATGTGCCGTTCGTGCCGTTTTTGTCCCTCTTTATTTCTATCGTCTTTCGTCGTCGTTTTAATAAAAGTGAAGTCGTTTTAATTGAGTAAAAGTAAAGTAAAAGTAAAGTAAAACCCCAACGTCGTCCACCGGTCATCACACACAGCAGCTCGGATGGTCTGGCAGTCCAGTGAGCCATTCACACACACCAAGGCAGAACACCTCAAATGTGAAAGTTTCATTTGTCTACAATGTACGAGGGTTGCCACTTGCAACCGAAATAAAAAATAAACGGCGCAAAAATATGACTCTTATGTACTTGTATCCGTGTGTACCACATCAGAGACTTGAAAAGCGTTGTCGAGCCAAGTCTTTCACTGCTTACACAAGGCCATATTCCTCCTTTTATATGCGTCTCCCGCATTTTTAGATAATATTCTGACTTTTACATAAGCCCCAAAGGTCGGACCAAAATCACAATACGTTGGTCACACATTCTTCTAAACCCCGGACAACTCAGGTTTTTCATTTTTCGTTTTTAGGCCAATTTCGTCTATGCTATTTTTACGGCCGATTCGCCCAAAATCGTCACGATTCAGTACCTAGAATTGCTCACATAAGAAAACTAACCAAAATCCGTGATCACCGCATTGAATTACCCTGGAAAACATCTTTTTCTCGTTTTTCGTATCCGGATTGATTTCGCCAATTTCCACGACCGATTCGCCCGAAATCGTCACGATTCAGTATCTAGAGTTGCTCACATAAGAAAACTAATCAAAAATCCGTGATCAGCGCATTGAATTACCATGGAAAACACCCTTTTCTTGTTTTTCGTTTCTGGACCGATTTTGCCAATTTCCACGGCCGATTCGCCCGAAATCGTCACGATTCAGCATCTAGAGTTGCTCACGTAAGAAAACTAACCCAATATCCGTGATCAGCGCACTGAATTACCCTGGAAAACATTTTTTCCTTGTTTTTCGTTTCTGGACCGATTTCGCCGATTTCCACGGCCGATTCGCCCGACATCGTCACGATTCAGCATCTAGAGTTGCTTGCATAAAAAACTAACCCAAAATTCGTAATCAGCGCATTGAATTACCCTGGAAAACACCCTTTTCTTATTTTTCGTTTCTGGACCGATTTCGCCAATTTCGACGGCCGATTCGCCCGAAATCGTCACGATTCGGTATCTAGAGTTGCTCACGTAAGAAAACTAACCCAAAATCCGTGATCAGCGCATTGAATTACTCTGGAAAACACCCTTTTCTTGTTTTTCGTTTCTGGACCGATTTCGCCAATTTCGACGGCCGATTCGCCCGAAATCGTCACGATTCGGTATCTAGAGTTGCTCACATAAGAAAACTAACCCAAAATCCGTGATCAGCGCATTGAATTACACTGGAAAACATAGTTTTCTTGTTTTTCATTTCTGGACCGATTTCGCCGATTTCCACGGCCGATTCGCCGGAAATCGTCACGATTCAGCATCTAGAGTTGCTCACGTAAGAAAACTAACCCAAAATCCGTGATCAGCGCATTGAATTACTACGGACTAGACCTTTTTCCTATTATTTTTCGTAGCTCAGACAAAATTTGTAAGAGTGAAAACTGATACTCAGTCAAAATGCTACGAACTTTCAAAAATGCACAATTTTAACTCAAAAAAGTGCCGGGCAAAAAAATAAACTAAATTTTCAGAAAATACGGTTGAAATTACCCTAGGAAACATTTTTGTTCAACTGTGAAAGTGTCCCAGCTAAAAATTGAAAGGGCGAACACTTGAAACCAGGTAAAAACCCTTCGATTTTTGAAAAATGCCCATTTTTTACCCAAAAAGTGGGTCAGGGCAAAAAATTAACCCAATTTTCAAAATCTCCAGGTGAAATTACCCCAGGAAACATTTTTGTTTGACTGTGAAAGTGTCGCAGGTAAAAATTGAAAGGGCGAACACATATGATTACATACCAGAAAAAAAAATAGAAACAAAAATAAGTAACATAAATTTCAGAATAGGTTTTTCGTGTCTACAGCGTATGAAAAGTTGTCCGATAAAAATTTTTTCGCGGCTCCAAGCACAACTTTGGGTGTTCGTTTCGTGTGCACAGAAGCAGGTTTGTAGCTTATACTATGCTCGCTGGACGCAGCGAGCAAATTTGAAAAAAGCGCGCGAGGGGATAACGGCTCATATTATGCGTGATGCGCTGTCCGCTCGCTGGCGCTCGCTCGCGCATCCGCATGATTTCGCTGTGAGAGCGCACAATCAGTAATGGTGCACGGGCACGAGCACACTGTGTGAGAGTGGTCGTGCTGTGTGTGCGCCCGCCTGTGTGTTTGTTCTTGTATATAACAGAAATGGTTTTTTCGCCACGGATGCATTGGGTGTTGCTTCCATTTGGCGCTCTCGTTTCTGTTCAGTATGCACAAAATCGCTTTTTCTGCAGTCCCGTTCTGGCTTTCTTCAGGTTCCATGCCGGACATGCAGGAAATTCACGTCGGCTCAGCGAGCAACGGCAGCCAGTTCAACTATACGGAGCCAGTTGCATCGTTGCAGTATGCCGAGTATGCGTGCATCGGCTGGTTCACCATGGAATACGCGCTGCGGTTCGCCATAGCGCCGGAGAAATGGAAATTCTTCAAGCAACCACTGAACGTCATTGATTTCGTCACGGTGGCTCCGTTCTACGTGGAACTGTTGCTTTCGATGTTCGGCATCGGCGTTCAGAAGTTGGAAAGAATCAAAGGTATAACACACCCTGTATGTTTGCTATACGCTCTATTGCCGTGTGCTAGCCGGATTTTTACGCAGGTTTCTTGAAACAGGTCTTGTAAAAAAACTACAATGGAAAAAACTAATTTGAAAACATTCATGCACAGCAACGTTTTGAACTCATAACGCAAATCGCCCGTCATAAATGGACGCGCTTACGATCATTGTTCAGTTGCGAGTTTTTGCACTTTAATTTGTGCTGCCCATTTCGAATCACTGACACTCATAGTAACCGACGCACACAGTTCGTGACGTGAGAGCTGACGCGATTCTCGCATGGTCCATTACAAAAAAACTCGCCTTGCTGTCTCAGGTGCCGTGCTGGTGATGCGTATCGTGCGCGTGCTTCGCGTCGCTCGCATATTCAAATTGGCGCGCTACAGTACCGGTCTGAAGTCGTTCGGCGTCACCGTACGCAACTCCGTGCAGGAGCTGTCGATGTTGTTCCTGTTTCTGATCACGGCGATCATATTCTTCTCGACGATCGTCTATTTCCTCGAGAAAGACGAGCCCGGCACGCACTTCCACAGCATCCCGGACGCCTGCTGGTGGTGTATCGTGACGATGACGACCGTTGGCTATGGCGACTCCGTGCCCATCACTGCCTGTGAGCGCATTCTCGAAAGGGCTGAAATCGCCACCTAAAATGCGTCAATTATGCGGCAACACCAATTCGGTGGCGCTTTCAGTAGCCACCTTCTCTGTTTTGTAATCCGCTCATCTTTTTTACTTCTTTTAGCAGGCTGACTAGTCCGGTTTATAGCGTTTTTTTGGTGACGACGACCCAGTAAAAAATATCGGGCACGTGTGATTTTCATTAATCTGCGGAGCGGTTCTTTTATTTTTCCGGTTGTTTCTTCTGAAATTTAAAAATGTATCGTGATTTCATTTCGCCCTGAAATTGATTCACACCACACGTTTTGCAGTGGGAAAAGTGGTTGCCAGTTTTGCGAGCATCTCCGGTGTGCTCGTACTCGCGTTTCCAATCACCATGATTGTCGAGAACTTTTCGAGAAGTTTCGAAGAAGCCAACAGCGAAGCTGAACAGGCGAAACTCAGCGCTTCGAAGCGCGGCAGCGGCGTCGGCAGTGTTTTGTGAATTCGACCTGAAAATGGCTCAAACAAACAATATTGATGTTTTCCGTTCTGTTCTTTTTATGTACAGGGTGAACCAAAACGGTTGCAATTTTAAAATGCTCGAAAAGAAAGTGGCTTGTGCTGGGGGGACGTTATATGATTTAGAATTTGGAACACTGTTCGAATACTTTGGGAGGTTTTTTATGATCTAACTTTTTTGGTTTACACGTTTCAGCTAATTTTTACAGTGTAATTTTAAAAAAATAGCATTTTTTCACATAAACACAAAGTTCATCGATAACCTCACTGTTCATAAACGTCCGGATCATTCATCTAGAAAATCATCAAGCAGTCTCTGGATTTCTTCATTATCTTCTTCTTTGCCATCTTCTGCCATTTGGCGCTTGCTCAGCTGCTCAATGTGAGCGCCATTGTTCTCAATGATCGCGTCCATGCGATGGCGGAAGCTCAGCAGCACTTTTTTTGGCGCTTTCACTGCAGAAAACAATCGGTCTGCTATGCTGAAAACTGTGTGGCAAATTGTGTGAATGAAAAAAAACAGAAAGAACAATTTGCATTTGAAAAGATAAATTCGCATGTGTTCTGAGCAGAACCACTCACGCACACTCATACTCGAAGCGAAACATCGGAGAGATCAAAGACTGGTCAAATGCAATTTTGGAACCTTTTTTGGTTTACCCTGTACATTCGAAAAAGAATACACTTTAAAAAGGTGTCCGTACAAGTGTCTGATGTTCGGTCCGCCCGGGTATATGGACATATGGACACCTGGTCGGATATTTCCCATTAGCCTGTCCCCTTTTCAAGTATCGTTTTATATCGAGTGATATTCACGTTATGGGGGCATGAAAAGGTGAAGGCTCATGGTCTGTTTTCTCTGTCTCAGTGTCATATTGGAATACCAGCTTACTTATACATACTTATAACATTGCTGAGTTATAAGATTGTGACCAACTTTTAGAAATTCATACAAATTGTTTTTTTAGTAACGTTTACAGATAAAATTCCCATGATGAACAAAAAAATTGAAAACTGTGGCATTTTCTCAACGCCAAGAGGGGAATATGCGGTATATACTTCTATTGTTCATATTTGTTGCCGTTTATACATTACGTTTAATGCTGTTTGTTATGTTTTTTTCTGAAAAAAATGTATGTAACATGTAGATTGTGTGTATAAACGTAAAATTTACGTAATTTGGTATGTAAAATAAATTGTTCACCGTTCAAAGCGGTGTATGTAGCTTCGTGAATTTTTCAGTTTTTTCGTTATCAGCTTCTCTGCGCATCGCACGTTTTTTTTGTTTTGTGGCTGTGTAATAATGACGCCGCAAGTAGGGACATCGTTTCACGGTTTCGACCCGTGCGTCGCAGTTTTCGCTGACCGTAGACACCGCAAAACAGCTTTTCTGACGATGTCCGTCCGCAGATTGACCCGGTGTGGAGTTGCAGTTCGTGATGCGAAGTCTAAATTGCAGTGTAGGATTTTTTTTGGTGCCGAGACTCAATGAGCGCATAGATAGGTAAACAGTTTCATTGATGATGCGGGAATTCAAAAAATGGGCAAGTGATCCGAGTCCCCCAAACAGGGTCGAGTCACTTAGGCGACTTTGAATTGCCACATAAACATTGAAACTAGTTTCCTTTCAGGTCTGCGAAACCCATGCATTGAGTCACAGAATTTGAAAAATTGATAATACACACTTTAAGATCGGCTTTTTCAGAATACCGACCCCCTGTACGCATGCGAGCGATCCGATATTGTAATGCTTCGTATAACTTGCTTTGCGATCGATTTTTTTTATTTTTTGCATACATGTAGCATTTTTCAAGGGCTTTCAGAATTGCTAGCAACCCTACTCCGTTCTCGCTTTAAAAGTGCCTAAACATAGCAAAAACCACAAACTCTTTTAGTTTTTCTCAAATTTAGAGCATAAAACAACATTTTTTGTATAACAATGTTATTACGAAAAATATGCGCGAGCACAAGAAGAATCGATTGGTTTTTGAATTTTGTTAATAGCTCAAAGCAAAAGCGAGTTAGAGCTATGTTTCTGAAGGTCGCTTAAAAAACGGTTTTTCCTTGTTTTTGACTATAAAAAAGGGTCAAATTAAAAAACAAATATAATTTTCGAACTCAGCGCATCGAGGCGGTTCGATTGGTGCTAATTTCGTCAAAATCTGAAAACTTTTCAAAAACTGTGCCTAAGGGGGGTCGGTATTCTGAAAAAGCCGATC